>BQNB010109259.1:7508-22789 GCA_026074375.1 Tanacetum coccineum | reverse complement strand
TTAATGCATTCAGCGTTTACCTCCTCGGTAATTAACGAGTACACAGTCAAAGGCATAAACTCATGATAATGAAATCATATTATCATTTCAAAGCACTTGCGTTCAATTTTTAGAACAAACCTCAACATCAAGCATGCATAAAACTGGTTATGTTCAATTTATAAAACAAGCAACAACAAGGACGTTTTAAACTACTTGCGTTCCACTTTCCAGAACAAACAACAACAAGTACACATAATGTTACTTGTGATCCATTTTTCAAAACAAACGTGTATCCCCCCCGCGGGTTTATATAACATTTAAAACAGTTCAAAAGCGAGGCTATGAACTCACCTTGATCAAAGACCACGATCAATCATCGATTAATCACGAAACGTCACCGATAACGAACTCGACCGCGACCTATAATTATGTCGATTGGTTACTATATAATAAAGTACGATCGAATGATGTGTACATCGCAATGATATAAATCGTATAAAATACACATGTGATGAGAAATCCTCTTGCGCGACCTAGATCCTAACACTTAGTATACTTTAGATACTATCTTTCTTTCGAACATAGGTTGAATCACCTTATGGAAAACTTTCTATTTTCGGAAACTTTCTATTTTTAGAAACGTCCTCGTTTATTAAAGTTGTCAAACCAAAATATCACAATCGGATTCTAAAGAGATTTTATGCAAAACAACGTTCCGGACAACTTTTTAGTTTTACCCGAGACTTGAAACTTGAAGGAAAATTACCAAAATGCCCCTGCAAGTTTATGCAAGAACTTATTATATTTTAATAAAAATGCAGAATTTGACTTTCAGTTTTGACAAGTTATTACGCGATTTTAAAACTAACAAGCCTCGCGCCAAAGTAAAACGACATTCTGAACAACTTTCGTACTTCGCCGGAAGGCCGAAACGGAATCGAAAGTTCTCAAGTCGGACGTTTTTGAATCTGCCAACACTTAATATATTTCACAAATGCTGAATTTTTTTACTTAAATTGTATATCTCGTTTTTGCTCTGGATTCTTCGTTATTAAGAGTTAGAAGCTCCAAACGATCGTCTAAGTAAGCTTTATCATATTATTTAATCAAAAATCAAATTTCTTAAAATCTCGAACCTCGTTTTCCGTGCCAAAGTTTCTTCCTAAAACTTATATGTTGCAAAGTGGGCCAAAATTCATTTTTGACCCAAAAACTCATTCACAGCACATCTAAAATGGCCTATAATCATTATTCAACTAGCTCAATCAGTCAATAACAAAATCTAACTAGAGGACGCAAGATCCATCAGATTTCATCACATGAAATAACCGTAAATTAATCGAATCGCAAAAAAAATAGCAATAGTATAAGATATACTTACAATGCTATATAACGCAAGAACAGACTCGATCAAAACTCGACTCGTCCCTTTTGTTCCTTTCGAACCCGCGGTTAAAATACAACAACCAAACCAAGGTATTTTCGACCAAACCAACAATTCTAAAACAATAATCTAGCTATTTTAAACATCCCCTTTTAAACTGAAACTTCTCAATCCAACCCGAAACCCAACTTCTTCAAAACCCAATGCATGTGAGATTTTATTACATAGAAACGTAGGCCTTAACACAAGAATTAAGGAAATATATTTGGATTGTATTGCATGTCTAAAAATCGACGGATTTGGGTGGGGTGTGTGGTGGTGCCGACGGTGGGAGAGACAAATAGATGGTGAGGACAATTTTTTTTTTGTAAAAGAAAATGAAGTGTATGCTTACTTGCTTATATAAAAAAATACTTTAGGTTTTTGACACTTCTAGTCCCTCCTAAGTTTATAAATATAACACAAAGGTGGTTGTTTCGTTAATTTAGCTCACCAAAGACTTGGGTCACACCACTTTCGTAAATATTTTTATTTCGTCCCACTAAATTTACTTTAAAACATTTAATAAAATGTTAAATCACGTAAAAGCTCAATTCTTGACTCGCTTTTTACAAAAACACGAGAAAAGCCATATAACACCAAAAATAAAATATTCACGCTCTCTAGGAAAAAATATAAAATATTTTAATTTTTCCCAAACGCTCAAACGAATAGAAATTCGAAACACGGCTTGCGAAATAGCCAAAAATAATAATTTTTATCAAATCGCCCAAAACGAAAGATGATTATTCCACATCAATTGTAGAAAATAAATCGTGACTCAAGATAATCGTCGGCCTAAAACTCGGGTTGTTACACTTTGAGTTCTTGAGATCTTTCATCTTGTATCATCTCCTTGACTTGAATCATCTTGATTTGACTTTCTTGGTCAACTTGTGCTTTTGACCGACATACTCATACTTGTTTCATTCCTGATTGACTTATATGAACATAAGGCTAACAATCTTCCTAAGATACGATTCTTGATTTGACTTTGAAGATCTTTGAGGAAGTTTAGGATCAACAATCTTGATGGTAAATGATTGACTTTTAGAGCTCGAGTATGAGTTTATGGTAATGAATCTGACTTTGCTGGTAGATGATTCCAACACTGACGTTTGAATCTGCATTTAAAAGGTTAGTGATAAACAACAGATATGGAAGAAAGTGTCTTTGTCACTTCTTCGAATACAGTTTCAATAACCAGGGTTCCCCATTAATTAGTATAAATATTGCTTGTGATAAGATATAATTCATATGAATTTTCTTGACAGGGTTTCGCAGCTGTACTAAACGTTCTCATTACCAAAGCGTCTCAAAGCAGACAACACGATAAGAGTAAATCAGATAGTTACTATCTTTCTGATTAAGTCGTCAATTCATATACTGGACCAAATCGATAACCAATTATCACAAGTTCGATTCATATAGAATCTTGCAAGTCACCTACCAAGAGCTTGTTTGATGTTGGCTTAAGCAGGATTTCCATCTTCACTGTGAATACATAAGTATCACTCTGATATTCTTGCAAGATCTTAAGGATAATGCGTAGGACTCTTTGTTACGACTTATGAACTTTATGGTGTTCAACAAGTGTATTTTGATATTGGGTCCTAATGAGATTTATAGTTTGATCTCTCTTGGCTCTAGACTCGATTTGTGCGCTTTGGTTTTAGTAATCATAGGTTGGAGCAGATTGCCACCTAATCAATAACAACAATCTTGGAGTGAGATGTCAATAGATAACGTGTGTATCTCTGTGACAAATGAGACAAGTTTCTTTTGAGAGAAACTCAAATGGCTGGGAAGGGTTGTGCATTGCATCACTGGGTCCATGACGGATTTCTTCAATACCAGCAATCATCTTTGTGATTTTGATAGTTTATGTATTAACCCGGTTTCTGCCTAAAGTGTTTGGAGGGCTGCTTTGTTTTCACCCATTATCCATACATTTCTTTTTCATTCTTCAACTCCTTAAATGCTTACCAAGACGTCATTACTAACACCTTGTTGTGATTGTTCCGGTGTTAGATCAATCTTATTCGGCATTTTTATCTTCTTCTCATTCATCTCCAATCATACCTAAGGACTTCTAATTCTATCTATGGAATATCCTTGGGTAGATCCCTCCAGTTTTGGTTGGATCATAGGACTTATACCTAACCTTAACCACCTTATAACTTCATTGACGTCATGAGTTAATTGGTTGTGGGTATATAGATCGAAACCATAAAACCATATTAATGACATTAGTTCTTTTCAACTACTCACCTAAACATGTGCATCGAGGATTCAAAAATATATTTTGCACACGAAGGTACGAGTTCACACTTAGAGTCTTAAGGATTATATTTTTCTAGATCCATTTTAGTTGATTTTTTCTCCCCTATATTAATAATAATAAATATTTTATTTTTGAAATAAAAATTTAATTAAAAATTTTACTGAATAAATATCAATGGGGAGAAAATTGTTTTTCCTTAGAAGATTTTTCGCTTAAACATTTTTCTTGATTGACTCCCCTTCCATATTTTTTATATGGGATACACTGAATTTCTAACACTTAACATCTACAACGGAAAAATGATAGAAACACAAAAAATAGTTAAATATGTTGAAGGTGGAGTGAAATGCCTTGGTGGACAGTGTATATTATAAATTGACATTAGAGTACCACATTTGAATTTCACAGAATGTTTTTGGATACATAAAATTAATATTTATAAGATGTACCCAACACATTAAAAGGCTTTGTTTTAAAAGCCCCCCCTCAAAAATTGATCTACATAAATATGACAGTTTGAGGAAAAATTGATACCACAATTTTTAAACTTACTTGAGGAAGGGAGTGTTGAACATACAATTTTAACAAATACCACTTATTATGGAAAGATATCACAAATTATATTGTGATCAATTTGACAAGAAAAGTTCTTTTTGAAAAATTGTGTTCAACGGTTTTTAAAACACCACATGATAGAAGACTTATCTCCTATTTCTTAATCAAGCGCACTGAAACGTACACTTCCCTATTACATTCGGGTCCGAGTTATGCACTGAAATATGGATAAGTCATTAAGATAATTTAGAAATGACATGTTTTAAAACGTTTTAACTCTTGCTCGAACTTCATTTACACACATGTGTTAATGTTAATCGACATTTCTAGGTACGTAAATGTTATCAATTCCAAGAGACATGTCGAGAAGATTATTTTTGGTATTTTTGAAATTTTTCTGATTTTATATTTTGTTTTTATAGATTTTATATTTTTCTATTTCTTTTTGTTGGTTTTATATTTTTGTATTTTCTTTTTCAAAAATATCTACAAATTTTATGTTTAATAGATCTAGTAGATTTGTTTGCCAGAACCTCCAGTTCTTCTGGAGTCAAACATCTCATACCTATTCGTCTGACGAGATACTTAAACCTATCTTTGGGTAAGGCTTTAGTAAACAGGTCAGCTAATTGGTATTCAGTTCTGACAAAGAAACCTTTTCCTTAATGAAGTAATATCTCACATCGATGTGCTTGGTACGAGAATGCTAGAATAGATTGCACGAGATAGCTATGGATGTGTTTGAGTCACAATACATAGGTATTTTATCAAAGTGAAAGCCATAATCTGTGAGCTGAGTTCTCAACCATAGAACTTGAGCGCAACACACAGATAAAGACACATACTCGGCTTCTGTTGAAGACATTGAAGTGCAGTCCTACTTCTTGGATGACCAGGTGACTAGCTTATCACCTCCTAGAAATTGTATGCCACCAGATGTACTTTTTCGTGAGTCGAGATATCTCGCATGATCTGATTCTAAAAAGTTGTTAGTTTAAAACTGGTGTCCTTCGGATACCAGAGTCCCATGTTAATGGTATTATTAAGGTACCAAAAGATCTGCTTAACCGTAGTGAGATAATGTTTCTCAATCGGTCTCGCTTAATAACGAGCACAATAACATGTTGCATGTTTAATATCTGGTCTACTTGCTGTTAGGTACATTAGTGCTCTAACCATACTACAATATTTCATTTGGTCAACCAAAATTCCACTCAAGTCAGCATCTAGGTGTTTTGTAGCCATTGGAGTACCAATGCTATCACATGAGGTCATACCATGCTTTATAAGTATCTCTTAAGCATACTTAGCTTGATTTATAAAGATACCACATGGGGATTGGTGGATTTGAATTCCTAAAAAGAATTTTAGCTCCCCCATCATAGACATTTCAAACTTGTTGTGCATTAGTTTTTCAAACCTTTTAGAAAGTTTTGGGTTCGTAGAACCAAAAATTATGTCATCAACGTAAATTTACACAAGCAATATGTCTTCCCCATATTTAGTTATGAACATAGTTGGATCAATAGAACCTTTTGAGAATCCTTTGGATACCAAGAAGTTGGAGAGTTTATCGTACCACACTCTTGGAGCTTGTTTGAGTCCATATAATGCATTCTTGAGATGGTGGACTTGGTCAGGAAGATATGGGTCTACGAATCCATCTGGATGGTTTACGTACACTTCTTCCTTTAGAGTTAAAGAAATGTTATCTTGACGTCTATCTGGTATACTGGAAATGATTTCTGTGCGACATACGCAATGAATAATCAGACAGCTTCCAATCAAGCAACTGGTGCAAATGACTCTTCGAAATCAATTCCATCCTTTTGACCGTATCACTTAGCTACAAGACGAGCTTTGTTATGAGTTACAGTATTTTCTTCATCACGTTTGTTTTTCCAGAGCCACTTCATGTTAATCACATTTTTGTATAGTGGTCTGTCAACTAATTCCCATACATCTAATCAATCAAACTGGTGAAGTTCTTCCTGCATTGTTCAATCCATGTAGAATCAGCCATGGCTTCTTTGATGTTCTTTGGTTTGGTTCGACTCACGGTGAGTGCAAACATACGTATCTCGCCATCTGTTTCTAGTTGATGTCTTGTTCTAATTGATTGAGAAGGATTTACAATGACTTATTTTAACGGATGATCTTTTGTCCAATAATGTTCAGAAGGATGTCGCTAATAGAAAGTCTGCATGTTTGACGAATCAACATGACGAGATGATGTCTCCCCTTGTTCTTGTACCGGTGTACTAAAGATGTTGATAAATTCATCTTCTTTAACTTGTGCATTTTCTTTATTAGTTTTTGCTTGATTAATGTTCTTAGTTGCAGTGACAGTTGGTGCTTGATTTGGTGCTAGACTTATAGTTACTTGTGTTGTTTGAATGTTCAATGGAGTTATATCTGCAGCAACGGTTGTTGAATTAGATGAAGTTTTGTTTTGTTATTGACGTTTATCAGGAGCATCAGCAGCATTTACAGCGGAAGACTTCGACACAACTGGAGTAGTTCTATTAAGTAATTCATCGAACATCAGACTAAATAGCAAAACCAGCTCATTTGACGTTGTTACTGTCTCAGCTATTTGAGGAACATTTTCTTGACTCTGGGGACCGGGACTTAAACTGTCATGTTCAAGTGCCATTGTCAGACATTGTGGTACGAGGTCAGAACTGACGTGATTTAACGCCATATGAGGTAATTCGTCAAAGTTAACATAAATAGTTTCAGCTATCACTCTTGTTCTCTTGTTATAAACTCTGTAAGCTCTTGACTGAGTAGAATACCCTACAAAGATACATGCATTACCTTTTTCCTTCATTTTGTCAAGATTTTCACCATCTCTGACGATGTAGCAAAGAGAGCCAAATATGTAAAAGAACTTAACAGATGGTTTTCGGCCATTGACGATGTGGTAAGGTGTTTTCTCATGTCGAGGAATTACGAATGAACGGTTCTGAGTAAAACATGCTTTTATAATTGCTTCAGCCCAAAGAACCAAGGAACTTTAGCGGCGCTTAGCATTGTTCGAGCAGCCTCAACAAGAGTACGGTTTCGTCTTTCGACAACGCCATTTTGTTCACGTGTTCGAGCAAATGACGTCTGGTGTTCAATCCCTTCTTGAACAAAGTATGCATGAATAGTTTTATTCAAAAATTATGTGCCATTGTCAGTTTGGACTATTCTAACTTGAGCATGAAGTCCTCTTTGAACAAGTTTGAGGAAATCGATGAGAACTTCAGGTGTTTCGTCTTTGGATCTCAAGAAGTGAGTCCAAGTATATTGTGAATAATCATCAACAATTACCATCACATATTTCTTACCATTAAAGCTTTCTACCCTTATGGGACAGCATAAGTCCAT
Source organism: Tanacetum coccineum (assembly GCA_026074375.1). Classification (NCBI taxonomy): domain Eukaryota; kingdom Viridiplantae; phylum Streptophyta; class Magnoliopsida; order Asterales; family Asteraceae; genus Tanacetum; species Tanacetum coccineum. The sequence goes on along the minus strand of BQNB010109259.1, from coordinate 15,170 downwards.
GTGTAGAATTTGTAACCATCTCTTTGAGCTTGGGGTAGTCTTTGTGTGAAAAGACATTCGTTTTGCTTCCCCAACTCACAAGAAGAACAACGATGATATTTGACTAATTTCCATATTGGAAGGCCAGTCACAATATCATACTTCAAAAGCAAGTTGATGGTATCGAAGTTTAGATGAGAAAAACGACGATGCCATAACCAAGCTTGTGACGATGAAGCTTTAGCCATTAAGAAAATTGGATTAGGAGTGTATGTGTGTTGAAGAGTGATGGAGTACAGATTTGTGCCATGAGAATCTATGAGTAGATCATTTCCCTTCAAATCACAGATGTAGCATGTAGACTTCTAAAAAGCAACTTCCAAATCTGCATCACAGAATTAACCAACAAAGAATAAATTATGATTCAGCCCTTCAATATAATAAACCCTCTTAATAGTGATATTTCCTTGAACCAGATCTCCATAACCAAGAATCGATGCAATTTGATCATTTCCAAACTTCATCGTACTCAGAAATTGCTCAACAAAGTTACTTAAAAGTTGAGATTTCCCGTCATGTACTTTGAGCACCCATAGTCGACGATGAATAAAATTATCTCTACGAGCTAAAAAAGAATTAGAAGAGTCAAAGGTTCCAAAATATTAGCAGTTCTAAAGTCATTTCCTAGAGGCATACTAACATTTGTGTTGACATCTCCTATTGGGGACTTAGGTTTCCATTTGTATCCGAATGGTGTAAACTTAGGATACCACCAAATACATGTTTTACTAACATGCTCATATAGCTTCCTAATAATTCTTCTTGATTTTTGGTTACTAGATTCTGAAGCAACTGTTCTCCTAAGGGGTGTTGCAACAGATTGGTTCACAGTTCGTTTGGGTTCTCTAGTACTAATAGGTATAGCAATTGGTTGTTTAGTCCAAGAATTCACGCCATTAATATAATGAAGAACACACATATCATGATTATCATTTAGCATACATTTTCCACATGTAACACAAACAAAGTTTACATTCGAGGTCTTAGCATTCAAACTGTCATTACACGCAGTTACAAATGTTTTATTATTAGAAAACTTAAAATTCCTACGATGGTGAGGTGTTGTCGTGTGGTGTATAATTAGTGAGTATCAAGTTTCACATTTATATTTAGCCGACAAACCTAAAGACAACACTTTCATGGGCAGTGTACCCGGTCAAGATGTAGCTTCGCGGTAAGTAGGGTGTCGAACACTAAGAGTGAGAGTAACCTAATATTCTATCAGTATTTTAATCTATCTAGATTAGTCTAATTACTTGTTAAACCTATGCTATACATATTTACTAGAGGTAATTAGGAGGTTTTCAGCCTAAGAGATTGGCACAGGTTTACGTTGACAAATATCAATTCTAAGCACAATAAACACAAAAGACAAATAACAAAAGATAAAAGAGCGGTACAAGCCAAATATAAGAAAACTGTATTAACCATGTTAAATCTAATTATATGTTGATTTGTTTAATTAGTACAATGGCCGTTTATTTTGAGGCGGCATATCATTCTTAAGACTTAGGCGGTTCTTTATCCTAAGACTTAGATACGAACAATCCTGTCATGATTAACGCATCCACATAAAGCATCCTTAGTCTAATTATAATCTATCATAAGGAATTAAAGTATTGGTGATCCTGTTAATACCCTAGCCCATCGTGACTTTACCCACTCATTGCTTGATGTTGTTTTATACACCGGTAGTCCACCACCAAAATCGATACTAGTTAACTAAGAACAATACTGGTTGAACAATTATCGGGTCACCTGCCGGTCAAACTAAGCTCATAATCAAAGGGTAAGGACAAGGTGTCATTTATGATCATATTGGTCCGGGCATACAAAACACAACATAGAAAGCTATCTCGGCGTCTAGATTACTGGTTAAGTCTCACTAGACCCAGTTGAATGATAGGTCGCATGTACAAGCACATAAACAAGTATAGGCGATAAACATAATTAAATAACAATGATTAATTAAACAAGCCGAAATTAAACCAAATAAAACATGATAATCTTCTTAAACATGGCTAATACCCGTGGGTATTAGCCCACAATCATTGTCATTATTACAAACGTGATCAAACAATTAGAAATCAAATGATTAAGAAAGTAAGAACTACACGATGTCTTCTATGGAATTATGGTTGGTGCTTGACCTTGGCTGCTCTTCTTGGCTTCTAAAATTCAAACTCTAGTGTATACTATACAGAGAATATGATATTGCACACTAAAACTCATTTTTGAGCCTCGTATTTATAGTGTCTGAAAAATGCCTCAATACGCCGTATAGACAGAGATGAATACGACGTATAGAGTTAATTTCCTTGGAGTTCGCGATAAGATCAAATCAATCAGGATTAATTACCATCAATCATATTAAATGCGTTCTTTGACTGATGACCAGCTGTGCATACGGCGTATAGGTGATTAGTTGATACGCCGGATCGGGAATTGATCATTATGTTTTTTCTTGTGATGAGCTGGCGCGGATACGTCGTATCTTCCTTGTTGGATACGGCATATAATAGCAGATAACAGTTTTTTTTAAATGTCTTTATTTTAGCTCCAGAATTACGCCTTTTAGCTTCTTCTTCACAAGTCACTCCAGAATTACTGCAATTATAAACTTTAAATGATTAAGTACCAATATCTTACAATAATTATATAAAAGTGGGTAAAATGTCTGGGATAAATGATGGTAAAATGTGACGTTATTTGATGATATCAAATATCCCTCCACTTGAATCCTACTTGTCCTCAAGTAGACTTTAGAAAGGTTTATGAAAATCTATCCCAAACGAGGTTAAGATTTTTCCGTTTAGCACGTTTTTTGTTCTAACCAACTCTACAAAACCAAGCTCCTTACGAAATATTGAATGAAAACACTCATATCACTCAACTAATCTAGGGTGTAACATTTAAGTAGTACGCTCATTGCTCGGTCATGATTAGCTTCATATCATAGGCTTGGCAAGGATACACATCTCCACCTCTAGAGCTAAGGAGTAATAAGCCAAAGGGTAAATTGGGTATTTATTAGTAAGCTCAGGTTTAATCATTCTTTTTAGGATGAAGAATGATATAAGGTATGGAGCTTTTGACTTTCACCAAAGGTTTTTGTCAAACAAGGCAGCTGAGACATGCATACATGGCCGTAATGACGGAATAGACATCCACGCTCATACAAATCCTCATTCGAGTAGATCCTAAGGTTAGTTATCAAGAAAGGGAAGTAAAATGGTTGTTAAATAAAAAATCATAAAACAAATAGATTAATGCCAACAAATAAGGTGCGGTTGCTAGTAACTTTCCCCGATCGTTCCATGATAAAGACTCGAACATATGAACAAACGCCTCGATCATAGTAATGACAAAGAAAACCTAAGTTGGCGTTCCCATAACGGTCAACTTCCCTTACATCCCAAACTTTACATACTTTTACAAAGTAATTGGTGATATCAGCCACTTTTTATAATACATTACATCGTTGATTTTTGCACGTATCAACGAATAATCGATCCTTTTAAATAATCTCTTCGATATAAGATCAATGAACCGACTATCTTTCTTTTCAACAATTTTTTTTGCTTGCCAATAATACATCATAAATCTCAGTATAATTCACCGTCTTCACTATCATCATTTTTCCGACTAATTTTGTAACACCCCCAAATTGGGTCGCAGCGGAATATGGGTCCGGGGCGTGTTACTTCTCAGATCAATAACACAAGATATATATAGAACGACTAAAAAGTCGTTTGAAAACGATACATTGGATTTAACAAAGTAATTGTTACATAAGCCCGAAGCTTAACTTGATCACTTGATCAAAATACAAGATTAAGCCATGGACAGATAACAAAATGAAATGGACTAATCTTTAATGCATGACAATCAATCATAAAGACCACCAATGTATCCATATCGCACTCCCTCGAGCTGATTGATCCCCTGAAAAACATGCTTTAAAACGTCAACAATAAATGTTGGTGAATTCATAGGTTTGATAAATAATATATGGTAGGACCACAAGATCTTACCAGTGTATGTTAATGCAACCAGATGCAAATATATATAATGTAAGTACGTTGCTCTAAGCTCATGTCACTGATGCTTGACATTGTTGGATGCCAAATTAATGGCCGTTTGCCGTGTGATGTTCTAACCCGCAAACTATCCTATATTCGAATTGGTATACGTTCGTTTCGCTAGTGATAGCTAATCACCCGAAATCGGGTTGTCAAACCCAATAGATCTTTTATAAACATTCTCGCTGCAATTAACAGTTCATGATAATGGGTCAGATATGGGTTATCGCTACTAGCAAAACGTAAATCATAACTTGAAAACTTAACACTTGTGTCAAATTGTTAAAAGCATTTGCTGTTTTTCACCCTAAAACTTTGTAAAACAAAAGCATGTAAAATGTGGGGCTTTTGAACTCACCTGCGTGGAGTAATGTCGAGTGTATCAAAATTAACCGCGCACGCGAATTTGATCAAATGCAACCTAATTAAATTAAGGTGTATAAGTACCGCGCCCACCCCCCCCCCCCCCCCCCCAAACCCCCCCCCCCCCCCCCCCCCCCCCCCCCCCCCCCCCCCCCCCCCCCACTACCTTTCTAAACAACTTGATTATAATCTAATTAGTTGTTACATCGTACTATCGTTCGGGCTATCATAATTAAAGAGGTCATGACATGACGTTCGAGGAGTTAGGACACTTTAAATCGTAAATCCAACAACTCGTCGAAACGCCATCCGATGAGGCTTCATATGAAAATCCCCCTAGTTTATATAGTACTCTTAACCACATATATATTCTATATAGCTCTCACCAACTAATGGTTTTGGAAAAATTGTGTTTAATAAGTTAAAACGTTTATAATTACCGTTTAGTAAAACTGGCGTAACTTTCGCGTTTTAAGCCCGATTCTCGCGTTTCTTATGTCCATCTTTTCGTATTAAGACGGGTTATCATAAATTGACATTTTTGAATTTCGGACCTACTGGTGAACAGTAACTTTTACTGTTCACATCAGACGTGAGCTTTATAAAAATCGTATTCGTCGTCGTAAAACCCGTAAATGTCGTATTTTATTCGTTATAGCTCCGTTTTTAACGATTCTTTCGAGGACGTTCTCGTATTTGAAAGTTCTATATTTTTATGAGGTTTACAAAAATATAACTTTCTGTCATGAATAGTAACTTTTATAAAAATAGTTTTATAAAAGTATTATTTGTCGTAAACTTGCGAAATTCATAACTCGTTCGTTATTAATTGAAAAATTACGATTCTTATCATTTTGGAATCCTAAAAATATGTATTATTTGTTAAAAATACTAACCTTTGCTGTTTTTAATTTTTATAAAAATGTTTTTATAAAAATTTACTTACGACATCGTTTATTAACGTATAACTCGTTTTTAACGTAACTTTTTCGTTATTAATCCGTTTAACAAGTTTCTTACTTTTTCGGAATCGTCATGAAATGTATTATCTTATAAAAATATAAAATAAATATGTAAAAATCCGAATTTGGGACAGAATGTTTATGCTTGTTTGTTAAGTCCATTTATGATCTTTTCTTTATACTTTATTACTTTTGTATTTTACCACAAGTCTCATATATCATATACTTTATAAATCATACATATATGATGTGTCCTTTGTCCATAGTAGTCCTTATGTGTCCAAGTTACCAAGGTTAACTAATTCATGATAATACTTAAGATCATAACTTTACTTAAGAAATCTCTAATTTACTAGTTTTGTAATTAATCATTTTTACACATAACCAAGTGTGTACAAGCGTATTTCTTTCCATATGACCTTATTTTAGTGTTCTATTAACATGATTAAAAGTCCATAATCAATATTAACATGTCTTATGTATTTCTTTAAGTTGAAACATATTATGAAGTTATGAAAACCCTAATTAATCCATAATCATGTTTACACCAAAACAATATGATACAACATTTTCTCATCCTTTTTAACATAATGTAAGTATTAACACAACATATGTATAAGTAATCCATGTGGTCATTTCAAGTATATACTTCATTTTCATGATTAAAACCTAAATGGTGATTTAAGCTAAATAGAAATATCATATGCATAATAATGAAAGTTATAGCAACATAAAGAGTTTAAATGGACCTTATGAGGTATGATGATGATGATGTGCTAGTACTAAACCCTTGTTTAGCCACAAAAACCAAGCTTGCACTTAATAAACCCTAGCTTTCCTTCACTAAACCCTAGCTTCCTTTTTCTTGATTATTACTTGAATATGGTTAACCAATGCTTGCAAATGCCTTAGTACATCTTAGAATATGTGTATATAGAAGTGTATGGATTGTAGAAAAATTTGTATGGGTTTGGTTGGGAGGTGGTATTGAGCCGTGAGCTCTATAAGGCAAAAAGAGAGTGTTTTGTGAATTTTATCTAAGTGTAAAGTGTGTAGGAGTTACTTGCTAGCTATGTGTATGTATATAAGATGTATAATTGGTCAAGGGAACATAAAGCAAGTCCTAGGGATGGCCAAGGTCTTATTCTTTGGTCAAGGCATGGTAGGGATGGTGTATGTCCTCAAATAGTTGAGAACATCCCATGAAAACATGGAAATGTGTTCTCAACTTGCATTTCTTGTTCTTTTCTCTTTGAATCCGGTTTTAGATACATATGTATGATAATATTGAGTAAATTTTGGGTATTGGGTATAAACGTGGGTATTTGTTGAAGCGTAGAAAAGTTTTTGTGGTTCCGGGAGTGCCTAAACGCAATTTATCGCGAAACGTATACACTTTACGTATCCGATAAAAATAAAATGAACAAGTTAATAATTATTCTCAAAATAATTATATAACCCTTGCTTGATGTAAACATTTAATTGTTTGATGCCCGTTTACATTGAACGCTAATTTTTGGCGTACGCGATTTAACTTAACGTTTACAATTTTAAGCAAACCCGTACAATTCAAAAAGGTACTTTGTGAATTTATTGATGTCGTCAATGACTTGAAAACACAAGGTGTTATAGTTTTTCATTATCACTAAAAGCTCCCCCTTAACATGTGAATCGATATCGTAGTACATGCTAAGTGTAGAGTGTACTGAGTCCATTTTCTATGATCACATTTCGATACAAGTTAGATTCAGTTTAATCACATTTTCTCCCCTTATCCAAAATGTTAATCCCTTGATATTTTGGATATCAATTGATTAAACGTCCGGGGATAAAATATTACAGAATAACTTATAGGAACATTTTAATGCTCCCCCTAAAATTATGAGAGATATGTAAGACAGTGCTGAGTACAATAATTTGAAATTTTTGAATTTACTAAGAAATTCTTGAAAATTTTGTATTCGAGCACTCCTTATTATCACCATAAGTCTACACTATATATATACATATTCACATGTTTATTATGTACTAGGATTGGCCTTATAAAGACGAGGATAACATATGATAAATCATATGGTCCTTTTGAGCAGCTGAAGGTCACCCCTGTACGGTCTTCCTCCTACAAACTTTTCCAAGCTGCCCATCAACCTTCGATCTCTGAGCTTTCTGTCAATGGCACTTATCATCACCCGAGCTCTCCTCTTATCTTGTGGACT
>BQNB010109258.1:0-18238 GCA_026074375.1 Tanacetum coccineum | reverse complement strand
TACTTTCCAACTTGTTGATGAAGCTCAACAAGAATCTATTCCTCAAGAAGAAGGTGATGATCCTGATCTCGAACTGGCTAAGGTCAGGCACCTGTTGGAGGAGTAACGATCAGGGATCCAGTATCTGAAACAACTCCCAAACTGCCGGAAGTAGTGGGCAAGGGTCATTCCCTGATCGATCTGTCAAAGAAGAAAACTACTACGGATTAGTTTATCCTTGTTAGGCATGATCAAGCACCTCATGATTCGACAACTGGACCCTCTTCTCAACATGAAGATGATACATCAGAGAAAGTGGTCCATGAATCTTCATCAACAACTAATTCAGAACGAACAGAAAGTGGAACAAAAGCCGCTGCTCCTAAAGGTGACAAAGAACAAGGTGAAGTAGCTTCGTCCACAATGACATCAGGAGTAGGAATATCTGTTCGTACAGAAGACCAGGCTGGATCAGACCTTAGAAAAGCACATGAGGCTATGGCTAGACCAGACCCTGAGCCCATGCAAGAAGACCAGACTGGATTAGACTCTGGAAAAGTACATGTGTCTCTTGCTGGACCAAACCCGGAGCACATGGATGAAGAATTCCTCGCTACAGCCTACCCAAACGTTCATGAAAACCTGAAACTCATAATTAACGAACATGTCATCGAAGATAATCCAGAAAGTCATTCTGGTTCTATGTCGTCCATGAAAAACCTAGAAGACACTGATAACTTTGGGGATCAATTTCTTTATGACAAACCAACCGAAGATGATCAGGAGAAATCTAAAGTTGTAGATGAGTCTGATATCACCATACCTGATCCAAGTCATCCGACCGTCACGTCAACTCCTCTAGTGATCACTCTCGTTATTGATTTCTCATCTCCTAAACCGTCTTCACTGGTTACACCTCCACCAATCAACACGGAAGCTACAACTATCACCACATCTCTTCTAAAGATCACTCCATTCATCGCCCTTCAGCTAAGAGTGGCAAGATTAGAGCAAGAGATGTCTGAAGTAAAGAAGATTGATCACTCTGCTGCTATTTTGGATTCAATTAAATCCCAAGTTCCTATAGTTGTTGATAATTATCTAGGAACAAAACTTGATGATGCTCTCCTTAGGATTCTTGAACGACATACTGCAGATTTAATTGAGAAATACTCTGTGCTGCCTGGCCCAGAGTCTATCAAGAATCAAGAATCTAAAAAGAGTCCGAAAGAGATTATCAGAATCAAAAGGGAACAAGGTAAGGAGAAACAAGAGTCAACGTATACCATCAGGTCACATGAATAAGAACAGGACTGCAAACAGAAATCCTGCCAACTACCATTTATACCATGCTCTTATAGAAGCGTTAATAGCAGATGAAGATACCATGTATAAGGAGGTTAAAGACAGGGTTAAAGACTACAAAAGAAAGCATGATAGTGATAATGATGAAGATGATGATGATGATGATGAAGGCCCTTCAGCTGGATCAAACCATGGTAAGTCAACAAAAAGGAGAAGACATGATTCAGGTGCTTCTGGGTCAGCTCAACCTCCTCCTAAAGATGATGAGCAAAGTTCGAAGAAACCACAGGATTCTGATGCATCTGCGTCCAAACAACATCCAACTCTTACCTCAACTGGCTGGCAAATCACTAACACAAGAGATGCTGTTATTGACTCTTCGATGCACAGATCTGAACCCGAATCTGGACATTCTGAACATTCCTCTGATGACGTTTCAAAACAAGATGAAGGGCATGTCTCAGATCTGGAGGACACTGATAACGCTCATATTCCCAAGGTAACGGCTGCTACATGGTTTAAACCGATTCCAGAAGATGAAAGACCAGCTACGCCTGAACCAGAATGGACCATTCCCCCGAATGATTTCCCTGAACCAGAGAACAACTGGGCAAATGCATACGCCACAACGTATCAAGTTCCCGCGAAGAACAAGCTTCAAAGGAAGACGTATGATATAGGTTCCTTCATCCAATGGTTCTGCAGACGAACAGGAAAGAAGAAGCTCTGCAAAGCTGATTTAGAAGGTCCAGCTTTCAACCTTGTTAAAGCCTTTCATAAGAACAGCGTCTTTCTTCAATTTCAGATGGATGAATGCCATAAGCTGCTGACGAATAAGGTTGATTTGGTTAATCCTGAGGGTCATCAAATTCTGCGAAATATATATGAACCACTGCCCTTAGGAGGACCACCAGGTCAGGTAACTATTCAACCATAATTCTTCTTCAATAAGGATCTGGATTACCTTCTGACGGGTGACAAAGAGCGAAAAATTGCCTTATCCATAACCAAGCTCAAAGCCGCTCGTTACCTAGACTTTGGACTTGAAGAATTAGTTCCATCTTTGTGGGTTGAAAGTGAACGCGATTATGACATCAGTGCGGCCTATGGCATCACTCACTGGTGGTTTAGAAGAAAGGAATTCTACATCAACAAACACAGTGAGCCCTACATATCCGTGAAGCAGTCCAGATCCGATGCGATTCTCAGTTTGGATCAGTGTCAAGGTGTAACGAAAAATACGGATACACACTACCTGAGATGAGATAATTCTTTGCCGAGCTGAATTATAAATATGTATAAGATCTCGAAAAGGATTTCAAAAATATCATCCAAAGGATTTTTGAAGATCTGTTCCTACTCAAATTCAAGAAAAGCTCAACCATCTGCCCAAAACAGACAAGTACTAGTCAACACACGCAGTCACATAAAATTCTAAAACATGGTAATCAGGAATCGTGTGGGAGACTTGCAGCTCGGGATTGAAAGTTATCAAACAAAGATCAACCTTGAACGTCCAAATTGGGATGCAGCCGACTATTACTTCAAAGAAGATTATACGATTGTCCCTAAGCCAAGAGCCGTTGTCTACAGAGACAAAAATGATCAAAGAAAGTTGATGAGGCTGAATGAGCTGCACAAGTTTAGTGATGGGACGTTGACAAGAGTCATGGAAAAGCTGGATCACATGGTTAAAGACTTTCATCTGTTCGAGTACAATAAGGGCATGGAGACTAGGAAGTGGTCAGAGGATGACAAGAGAAGAAGCAAAGACTTCATCACTGCGATCGAGAAAAGACTACAGATCAGGAGGATCTTTCGAAGTCTGGAAAGCTTTGTTGGAGGAAGAATAAGAGATATTGACTACAGGCTGATCAACAGAACAACGTGACGACATCGTCATGTCAATAAGAAGGTCAATATTTTTTTCTTATTGTGAATAATATATCTTGCACATTAGTAAGTAGATAATCTTTTGATGATTAAGTGTAGGAATAATTTATATCCCTCAACGATTGAGGGGGAGCAGTTATATGTTTCTTACACGTCTTGCGAATTATGGCCACACTTTTCTCCCAAATTTTATAACATATTTAAATCAATTGATATCCAAAATGTCAAAGGTTAAACAATTATGATAAGGGGAGAAAATGTGGCTTAAAAAATGTGTATAATATTAATCGTGAACTCTATACTCCTCCCAACGTGCTAAACAATATGAATACCGAAGCACATTTTGAGGGGGAGCGTTTCGAAAAAAAATCAAAAAACATCCGAGGTACTAAAACGCTTTGATATTTATATCATTAAGTACCTGAAATGAATTTTTAATTGTAGTTTTATGGGAAAGGAGAATGTACCAATAGACCGACCAGCATTTATACTTTATTGGAGTTACAAGGTGGTAAGGCTAGGTACTATTCCATGATCCAGCCATAACCAAAAGGATCTACCCAGGGACAATCCACTAGTTATGATAGAAGTTCCTTAGGAAATGCATATAAAAGGAGTAAAAGTAAGAAAAATGGAAAGAGCTGACTGAGATGGAGCAAGTTACTAGAATAAACCCAACAAGTTCTAGTTCCATAAGAATCAAAGTCTTGGTACGCACATTAAGGGGTTGAAGAATTAAAGAATTGTAAGGATAAAGGGTGTAAAAGAATGAGCCTCCAAACCATAGGCAGGAAACCTGGGTCAAAACATATGCCTGCCAGAATCACCAAATGATTGCTACATTGACGGATCGTTATCATGAGCTAGTGATGCAATGCACAACCCTTCCTATCCACTAAAATCTCTCAAAAGATTTATGTTTCATTTCTCACGGAGACTAAACACGTTATCTATTGACTTTCTCACTCCGAGTTAGTTGATATTGAACAGGTGGCAGTCAGCTCCAGCCTCCGATTACTAGAACCAAAATGCACTATTGAGTCTAGAGCCAAGAGATCGTCAATTAATCTCGTTAGGTCACATATCCAATTCTCTTGTCTTTCACACACTGTGGAAACAAGTCTATCCTAAGAGTCCTACGCATTATCCTTGTGATATTGCCAGAACATCCGAGTGAAACGAAGGTTTTTCATAATGAAGATGGAAATCCTGCTAGAGCCAACATCAAACAAGCTCTTGGTAGGTGACTTGTGCGATTCTACTAGAATCAAACTTGTGTCAACTGGAAAGAAACGATGGTGCGATTCTGAGTGAATCAAACTTGTTCCAGTACAAGAATTGACGGTTATTGATCATTTGACAAACAATCAAAACTCTCGAAGTGTTGCAAAATATTTTCATAAGAAACACTTAGTCTGATTTTTCAAATCAATTTTATCTTTATTGCTAACTGTTTCATTACAGGATAATTTAAAGATGGAGATGGAGATGGAAATTCCAGTTCCAGAGATGTTAAGTGAATAACCGAATGCACAGACACGACCTACACTTATTATGAAGTTATGAAAGACCTCATAAAGGTGTCAAAGCTTCTGCAAACTCTGATATCGTGTATTTCTTCACAAGTGCACAAGATGGCGATCCATTACAAGATGATGTAAGATTATGTTTGGGTGATGATCTCAAGAAAGCTCAAGATCACAATCAAAGACAAGTCAAAGATGAATCAAAAGATCACTACCCCAAATGTGTAAGATATCAAATGTCTACGAGCTAAAGACTGAAGTGAATAAGTCTAGTATGTTCAGGGGTGACCTCCCTTAGGGGGAGATTGTTAGATGTTAGAAAAAGACTCGGTCACCCTGTGTATTTTACTGTTTAGTATAGCTCGTAGTTTAATAGTTAATAGTATGACTTTCGGTAATTAACCGGGTACTAATACCCGATTTATTGTAAGTACTATATATTCCTCTTCCAACTTTGGAAGAGGTAGCTAGTTCATTTTATACATTTTCATTTAACACATAGTTTCTCTCTCTAGAAAAACTCTCTTATGGGTTTCTCTCTCTAGAAACTAGCCAAATCCAAGAATCGAACCCGTGTTATGATTGATGATATACCACAATGAAGCATAGGCTAAAAATAGTCTAATTGCTTCAATTCTTGCAACAGGGGCAAATACTTCATCATAGTCAATCCTTTCTTCTTGTGTGTACCCTTGAGCAACCAATCTTGCTTTATTTCTTATCATAATTCCCTTTTTATCCTTTTTATTCCTGACATTTAGTGCCTATATCCCTTTTTCTATTTGGTAAATCCACCAAAGTCAAAACTTCTTGTAACTTGAATTGTAGAAGCTCTTCCTGCATAGCCTCTATCTAGCTTGGATCCTTCAATGCATGAATTACCTTTTTGGGTTCTTCCTGTGATAAAAAAGCAAGCAAACAAGCAGTTTTAAAGGTCTTTATGGTTTGGTTCCTTTGTGAATAGTATAACAAACTCTGTCCTCAAATTCTTTGACATTCTTCTTGTTTGTGTAGAAAATTGCAAATCTCCAATCACTTGATCAAGAGGATGATCTTTATGAATTCTTGTAGTTGGAAACAATTCACGTCACATTCGATGAGATGCATCAGACAATGGCTCCTGTACGCATGAGTTCAGGACCCGAGCCTATCATTATGACCCTGGTCCAACTCAAATCAGTGGCTCCGCTCCAACCGATCAAGAGCTGAGATGTTATTTCAACCAATGTTTGGATGACAACTTAGAACAATCTCTAGTCAATAGAACCATACCTTCTGCTACAACAATTAACGCTCAAGTTGTTCCATCTGGTACATCTTTGTCTACAACCATTACTCAAAACGCACCATCTACAAGTGTTTCATGTCAACATCCGATATGCATCCTCCAGTCTGACATCAAGGTATTACAGAAGAACCCACTCTCGAAGACTCCCTAATCACTCACGATGTTCTACATCCTTCATTTAACCCTGTTAATGAGAGCCCGGTTCACACATCATCATCTTGGGAATTGTTTAATTCCACGGAACCCAACCAAGTTAATCAACCACCGATCATCTCAAAGAGTAACAAAGATCATCCTTCTTGATAACACGTTGGCAATCCCACTCGTCCTGTATCTACTCAGAAAACAGTTAGCCATCCGATGCATTTATGGTGCTGTTCCATACGGAACTGTCCCAAAGACGAACTCCAAGAACTTCAAAATGCCGTGATAGAAGATTGCTGGTTTTCAAGCATGCAAGATTGAAAATTTCACGAATTTGATCATCTTGAAGTATGGAATTAGTACCGTCGCCCAATCTATGTTATGGTTAATCGCTCACAAGTGGATCTACAAAGTGAAGCTTGATGAATTTGTGATGTACTGAAAAACAAAGCTCGATAGTGCAAAGGGATATCGACAGGAGGAAGGCATTGATTTGAAGAAATCGTTTTGCCTCCAGTTGCACGAATAGAGGCCATCAGAATACTTTCAATGCAAATGCTGCGACCAAGAATAGATCATCTATAGGATGGATGTCAAAACAGTTTTATCTAAATGGTGATCTTCAAGAAAAGTCTTTGTCGAGTCATCCTGAAGGATTTGAAGACCAGGATAAATCTACTGCACGTCTATCGTCTGAAGAAGCTCTTATGGGCTAAATCAGGCACAACGGTGTTGTATGACACGACCTCAAAGTTCCTGTTGGCCAACAATTATCTTCAAGGGTGTCGTGGATCCAACGTTATTCACACCAAATCAGCAACATATTCTACTGTTCAAATAATGTAGATGAATCATTTTTGCCTCAACAGTATCAATATGCGTGTCAACATATTTTCCAAAGAAATGAGCTCCAAATTCAGATTTCAATGGACAAATGTCAGTTGTTTATGGACTACAAGTTTCCCAAAGTCCCAGAGGCATCTTAATAACCAAGAAAAATGATTCTCTCGAAACCTGTAAAAAATATGGAATGGATCTCTCTGACCCTGTCGATACACCAATGTTGGATTCGATTGAAACAGGACGAGACTCATAGGGGATTCCCAGTTTGACCAAGCCGATATAAAGAAGGTGTTGGCTCCCTGTTGACTAGACCTTGTATTGTGTATGCCTTGTGCGAAATCAGGCTAAGCTACCAAAAAGCACTTTGAAGCTTTCAAACGTGTCTTTCGGTACTTGATCGTACGAAAGGAACCATTAAATGGGTCTTTGGTATCCGAAGACAACGCCATGTCACTAACAGCTTATGCAAGATGCGGATCATGCGGGATGTCAAGATTCAAGAGAAGTACGTGGGAAGTTTACTCAGTTTCCTTAGATAGTAGATTGAAAGCTGGTCATCAAAGAAGCAAAGAAGCACTGCAATATCAATAACAGAGGCTGAATACATTGCCATGTTTGGATGTTATGCTCAAATCCTTTGGATGCGATCATAGCTCAAAGACTACGTGTTAGGATTTATTTTTTCCTAACTTAGTACCGACAGTACAAATAGTTAGTACTGATAGTTATAGTTAGTACCGACCATACAAAATGTAAGTACTGATCAAATAGTTAGTACTGTTAGTAGAAAATAGTTAGTACCGTTTATGAGATATGTGTGAGATATTTTAGGAAAATATATGTATGTGATTTGTAAGTCGGTTAGGGTTTATCCTTGTTCTATAAAAGGATTCCTATTGGCATAGTTAGAAATACGACCTCAAATATCCATGGCAAAATCCAAATCAAAATTATTTAGTATCTGTAATCATTCAAAAGCAATAATATGAAGTTATTATTTCGTTTATTCATTGTTTTCTTAGTACTTAGGTTTGAGATACCTCCATCAACATATAGTATTCATAATCAGTGTTTCTGTATAATCAGTTGTATTTATACATCTTGGCTATCATCCTTAATAGGCTGCAGAGATCTATTCATTAGGGACTCACAAGTGGTATCAGAGCTAACTATACTGCTAGAACTAGCGGTACTAAAAATATTAGTACTGCTAGGCAAAGTGTTAACAGACAGACAGTACTAACTAGTACTGCCATGAAAGTTAATACTGTTAAGCCCATTGTGAATAGAGTTAGACCAGCAAATGTTTTTTACAAAACTCATTCATCATCCTCAAGACCTTTCAAAAAGCCAACAGTACTTAGAACATATTTTTCAAAACAAAAAGTTAATACTGCTAAGGTAAATGCAGTTTAGTACTAGTTGGGGTAAAAGGAAAAACGATGTTAAGCCTGAGCATGTCTTAATAGGAGCCCAAAAGATACCATGTAGGATCCAAATACATATGTGGGTATTAGACCTTGGAAAATGTAACCTTTCAAGATCCACTAGGCAGACTCAAGCCCAAACAGGCTTGGGTCCCTAAGAGAAACTAATCTCTTTCTTTTAATGTGCAGGATTGTCCACATAAAGCTCTAAAGAATAAAGGAATTGTTGATAGTGGATGTTCCAGGCAACATGACAGGAACAAGGCCAACCTTGCTGAATTTTAAGACTTTAAATGGTGGCCCCTGTTGCTTTATTGATGTAGTAGAGGTTATATCACTGTAAAGGTAAAAATTAAAACTGGTAAGTTAGATTTGAAGATGAATGCTTTGTAAAAGAACTTCATTATCTCAATCTCTTTTCTTTGTCATAAGATGTGTGACAAAAAGAACAAGGTTTCCTGTTTACTGACTCTGAATGTCTTGTTTTTTAACTAATGAGTTTTAAGTTACCTAATGAAAAACAGTATTACTAAAAATTCCCTAGACAAACATCATGTACAGTTTCAATTTATAAACATTGTTCCATCAGAGTGATTGGCTTGTTTAATTGCAAAGGCTACAACTGATGAATCTAACAAATGGCATAGGAGGTTGGGTCATGTTAATTTCAAAAACCTAAACAAACTTGTGAAGGGAAACCTTGTAAGAGGTTTACCTTCAAAGATTTTTCAAAATGACCACACTTGTGTTGCTTGTCAGAAAGGAAAGCAACACAAGGCCTCTTGTAAGGCCAAAACAGTAAGCTCTATTAGCCACTCTTTACAACTTCTTCATATGGATTTGTTTGGACCTACATCTGTAAGGAGTTTAAACCATAAGACCTATTGCCTTGTTTTATCCTGATGATATTTAGCAGTTTAGTTGGGTATTTTTCTTAAGAACTAAGGATGAAACTAGTGCAATCCTTAAGGACTTTATAAGACAGATAGAGAACCAATTGAATCAAAAAGTTAAAACTATTAGATGTGATAATGGTACAGAATTTAAGAACAGGGATGTGATTGAATTCTGTGGGTCAAAAGGGATCAAGAGGGAATATAGTAATGCCAGAACTCCACAACAAAATGGAGTTAGCGAGAGAAATACCAAGCACCATATTGAGGCTGGCAATGACCATGCTTGACAGATTCATTTTACCTAACACTTTTGGGCTGAAGCATTTGTACAGCTTTGTTATGTTCTAACAGGGAATTAGTGACCAAGCCTCAATAATAAGACACCTTAGAATTTACTTAACTGGTAAAGATACAATTATAAATTATATGAAGACCTTTGGTGGCCATTGTGACCATCTTGACTACCATTGACCACCTGGGCAAGTTGCTGGTAAATCAGATGAAGGAATTTTTAGTTGGGGTATTCTCTACAAAGCAAGGCTTTAGAGTATACAACCAGAAACCAAAAGGGTTGAAGAAAACCATCACATCAACTTCTAGAGAATAAACCAAATTTGCAGGAAAAGTACCAACTTGGCTTTTTGATCGTTGATTATTTAACTGATTCAATAATTATCATCCTTATTCAGAGAAACAATCAACGCTACATGCAGGACAACCAAGAAGCTAACCCAATTAGATGTGGATAATGGTACAGAATTAAGAACTGGAATGTGATGAATCTGTGGGTGTCAACAAGGGATCAAGAGGAAATCTAGTATGCCCAGAACTCCACAACAAAATGGAGTTGCTG
The DNA here is from genome assembly GCA_026074375.1 of Tanacetum coccineum. Taxonomy (NCBI): domain Eukaryota; kingdom Viridiplantae; phylum Streptophyta; class Magnoliopsida; order Asterales; family Asteraceae; genus Tanacetum; species Tanacetum coccineum. Next base: position 8,084 of record BQNB010109258.1, on the reverse strand, counting down.
AGAGAAAGAACAGTACTCTTATTGAGGCTGCAAGGACCATTTCTTGCAGATTCCATTTATACCTAACACTTTTTTGGCTGAAAGAGTTAGAACCTGCTTTGTTATGATTCCTAAACAGGTAATTAGTGACCAACCTCAAAAGTAAGACACCATATGAACCTTAACTAGTAAGAACCAATTATACGTTTATCATAAGAACCTTACATTGGTGCCTGTGACCATCTTGAATACCATTGACCACCTGGCAGCGTTTGCTGGTAATCAGTTAGGATTTTTAGTTGGGTATTCTTTACAAAGCAAGCATTTTAGGTATACAACCTAGAAACCAAAAGGGTTGAAGAAAACCTGCACATCAACTTCTTAGAGAACCAACCAAATGTTGCAGGAAAAGGACCAACTTGGCTTTTTGATCTTGATTATTTAACTGATTCTATGAATTATCATCCAATTAGTTCAGAGAATCAAGCTAACCTACATGCATGTCAACAAGAAGCTAACCAAAATGCAGGTATAAAAGAGCTTATTGATGTAGGGGATTCTGACAAAGAAGATGAATCTGCTCAAGACTGTTTTGTACTGCCAATATGGCCCTCTTATTCTTCAACGATCACTCCAGCATTAACAACAGATGATAAGATAGAAGGTCCAAGAGAGGAAGAACAAGTCTTTATGGATGAACTTGAAAGACTTAAGAGGCAAGAAAAGGAGGCTAATAAGGAAGCTGAATCTCTCAGAAAGAAGTTTAAGCACTTAGTGATAAAAGAAGGAGCTGCTAGACCTAGCAGTACTAACATTTTTAGTACTGTTAGCACACCAGCTAAAGCTAGCAGTACTAACCGAGTTAATACTGTTAGCTTACCAGTTAGTACTGCCAGTTCTTTTGAGGGACTATCTCTTTCTGACCCAACAAATCCTGAAGAAGATGACTCAGAAATACCTCCACTTGAGGATATCTATCAAAATTCTACTGATGGTATTTTCACTACTTCATCTTGATTATTATGAGGTTTGTAGTGTCTTGACTTCGACAAAAATAGAACTGTTGTGAATGTTAGTCATATTCCCACATTAAGGATTCACTCCACTCATCCTACAGCACTTATTCTAGGAGATCCAACCTCAGCAGTTCAAACAAGAAGCAAATTGCATAAAGTTCTGGAGCTCATGCTTTGTTAGCTATGTTCAAAAGCAAAGGAGAAATAATCATAAGGACTTCCAGCACTGTTTATTTGCTTGTTTCCGCTGTTCAAACATGAACCAAGAATAATATCAGAAGCCCTTGAAGATGAAAGCTGGGTTGATGCTATGCAAGAAGAATTGTTTGCAAGTATCGAGATACAGAAGGTATTGGGTCATAGTAGATTTGCCCTTATAACAGAAGCTATCGGTACAAATTGGGTATTATCGAAACAAGAAGGAAGAAAGAGGATTGTTTGTCAGAAATAAAGCAAGGTTAGTTGCTCAGGACATAGGCAAGAGGAAGGGATAGACTATGATGAGGTTTTTTGCTCCAGTAGCAGACTTGAAGTGCATAAGGATCTTTTAGCCTTTGCATCATAAATGTTTCTTTATAAGTCCTATCAAATGGATGTGAAAAGTGCCTTCCTTTATGGGAAAATTAATGAAGAGGTTTATGTGACTCACCATCAGGTATTCTAGAATCCTAAATATCCTCAGAAAGTATACAAAGTTGTTAAATGCTCTCTATGGGCCACATCAAGCTCCTAGAGCTGGTATTCTACTTTAACTACTTTCTTATTGAAGAAAATAGGACAGAAGAGGAACCATAGACAAAACTCTCATCCTAAAGAAAGACAAACTTGGATATCATACTAGTTCAAGTCTATGTGATGATATCATCTTTGGGTCTACAAAAAATTCTTGTTATGAGTTTGAGGCATTAAGGAAGGAGTATATTTCAGATGAGCTTCCATGGTAGAGCTCACTTTCTTTCTTGGGTATGCAAGTCACAACAAAAACCAGATGTTTCTTTATTAGTCAGGATAAGTATGTTGCAAAAATCCTGAAGAAGATTGACTTTGCAAATGTTAAGACTGCTAGTACACCAATTGAGACTCAGAAGCCCTTAGTCAAGGATGAGGAAGCCAGTGATGTGGATGTTCATCTCTATAGGTCCATGATTGGCTCTTTAATAGTACTTGACTCTTCTAGACCTAGACATTATGTTTGCAGTCTGTGGCTTGTTCTAGGTTTACAGTCACACCAAAAGAGTCTTCCATCTAAGTGCTGTCAAGAGAATTTTTAGGTACCCAAAATGCCAAACCCAAACTGTCTTGGTATCCTAGAGTGTCTTTATTTGACCTGGAATCCTACTCAGATAGTGACTATGCTGAGCAAATCTTGACAGGAAATCCACACAGGAGGTTGTCAAATTCTTGGTAGGGAGACTCATTTCTTGCAATACAAAAAAGCAGGACCAACTATGGCTACTTTTAACTACAGAACAAGTATTTTTTCTGCTGCAAGCTGCTGTGTGCAGATTTTAAGGATTCAAAAATCAAATGTTAGACTATGGGTTCAACTTCATGAACACAAAGATCTACATTGATAATGAAAGCACCATTTGCTTGAAAGAATCCAGTATATCATTCCAAAACAAAGCACATTGCTATTAGGCACCATTTCATAAGAGATGCTTATGAAAAGAAACTCATTCAGGTGCTTAAAATCCACACTGATGACAATGTAGCTGACTTACTCACCAAGGCATTTGATGTTAGCAGGTTTCAGTTCTTGTTTTTACTATTGGATGATAAAATCCATAAGCTTCATGGTTTTAAGGAGAGTGCAATATAACTGGTTGTATAGTTTGTATAAAGAAACCTGTTAACCATAGGTGATGCAATTTCCAGAAGTATTGAATAGAGTTTAGAGGGTCATCGAGAAGAGTTATACTGATGGAACTGAAGCACTCCTGAAACCTACATGTTCAATGTCTTTGTTGGACAAATTTATACCGCCAGTGCAAAGTTAGTACCGCTGGGCAAAGTTTGTACCGCTATAAAGACGTTAAAGAAAAATACCGCCAAGGGTACAAAGTGTAAATTGAAACGGTTTCCTTGAAATTAGGTCTCCTAAACCTATATAAACCCATTTCAATTGCGCAGTTCCGTACGCATTCTCTCTCTAAACTACATTCGCATTTACAAGCCCTAATATCTCTCTTCACGACGATCTCTCTTTCAAGTACAATGGCTGTTCTTGATTCATGTCCGAAGCATAACATGGTCGCATATTTGGAAAAGACTGAAGGGAATGCAGAGTTTCACGAGATAATTGATTTTCTCAAATGAAATTCAATTCATCATGCTCTCACTGTAAGTCCTGTTGTATCTACTACATTTGTTGAACAGTTTTGGACGTCTGCTAAGTCCAAAACAATCAACAATGTTAGGCACATTACTGCCAAAGTAGCTGGCAAGTCTGTGTCTATTTCTGAGGCATCAATAAGAAGTGATCTTCTTTTTGATGATGCTGATGGAATAGACTCTTTACCTAATCAGGCTATATTTGATGCTATATCAGCTTATGGGAGTATAAGTGGGATATAAAGTGATAACATTTAATAAAGCTTTGTTTCACCCAATGGAGTTTTTCTTTCATAAAATTAACATTGTCTTAGTTCCAAAAAGCACCTCTTGGGATCTAAAATCCCTACTACCGATTGCTCACTTCGCTGTCATCTCTTAACAACTAATCAGAAGTAATAATTTTTTCTAAATTAATTTTTGATGGTATGCTTAGACATCTAGATGCTAAGAAAAAGTTTGTAATGTACCACACGTAATATTCTATCTTTTAGCTAAACAACTAGAAAAATGTGTCAGAACCATTTAGATCATTATCCGACAATACTTTAACTAGTAAAGTTTTTTCTTTCATGGTTAAGAAGGGTAAGCATTTCTCAGGGAAAGTCACCCCTCTGTTTGCCACTATGTTGGTACAACCAACTCAGGATGAGGGTGCTCCTTCAGAAAGACCATCTGAAGCACAACCTACACCCTCTCCTGCTCCCACTAGTGAAGTACCTAATGAGCCACAAACTGACTCATCTCCTGCTCAAACTAGTGAGGTACCTATTGAGCACCAGCCTCACTTATCCCCAAGACCTTCACCCACTACTGCTATTCCTGATTCTGTCCCAGAAACTTCTGGTGAGAATCTTGGAGGTCATTCATCCAGTGATAAATCCCTTTCAGGGAATGAGGGTGACATGACTCTCCAAAGTGTCTATGATCTTTGTCTCTCTTTATGTGCACAGGTTTCAGATCAAGCCAAGGAAATACAACTCTTGAAGGCTCAGATCACAAAGCTCAAGAAACAAGCTAAACCTGTCATCAAACACCATAGAGCATGGCTGAAAAGTGTCTCATTGAAGCAAAGATTCCCAAGCAAGCGCTTCTCAAAGAAACATAGGGTGCACAAAGAGTCTGTATCCAAACAAGGGAGGAAGGTTGCTAAAGGTGAATCATCAGTTCAAAGAGATCCTCTGTTTGATACAATTCCTGAAGATACAGCTGATCATATGGAAACAGAGAATGCTCAGGATGAGGGGAGGACAAGAGAAATGGTGGATGAAGACAAGGAGATTGATGAGATTAGACTTAGTACTGAAGATGTACTTAGTACTGACAAGGAGGTAGTTAGTACCGACAAGGAGAAAGTTAGTACTGACAGACCAATAGTTAGTACTGACGGATCCAAAATTAGTACTGATAGGCAAATTGAAGGTACTGATGAACACATTGAAGGTACTGATGATCCTAAAAGTAAGGTACAGAAAAGCAAATGAGTAATGAAGGAGCAATATGAAAGTACTGATGGGCAAAGCAAAGGTACTGAAATCATGCTGAAGAAGAAATGGCTGCTCAACCCACTCCAAACACCCACCAAACACCTACATCAACAATGTTTTGAGATGATGAGGACAATAGCTAAGGTAATCTCAACATGAGTCCAAGCCAAGGCAGTTACTAGAGAAAAGTAAAAGGTGTAAGCAGAAGATAAGAAGAGAAGCAGACAAACCAAGACCAACCTCTACAAGCTCACTTCTACACAAAAGCCTCTTCCAAAGAATGATCCAAAAAGACAAAGGAAGAAGAAAATATGAAAAGGAGTGATGAATCTGATGGTATATCCTCAAGCAGAGACATAATTTAAGCAGCTTGAAAGTGTTAAGATTTTTGGCTAGGAAAATATAAGAAGAGTAGGAAGAAGAGGAAAGAAACAGAATAGCTGAAGAAAAAGCTGCCAATGAAGCTCTCATAAGAAACTTTGATGATATAAAGGCAATGATTAATGGCAAGATAGACTTCTATGCTGAAAAGCTTCAAGAACAAGAAAAGAGAGCAATTTACAAAAAAGAAAGAGCAAAGTTCTCTTCATGATACAAACTGCTGCGCAACAGAAGAATCCTTGCACAACGAGAGATCTAGAAACTATCAGGGGAACAAACCACCAACCAAGAATCAACTCAAAATCAAATGATGACCTACTTAAAGCATGTAGGAAACTTCAGCATGCGAAATTGAAAAACACGAATTTAGACAACAGAGCTTTGTGATGAGAAGAAAAAAGAGGTCTGATGAAGATTTCATCTCTATTGGGTCTGCTAAAGATGAAAGATTGATCAAAAGGATGAATGAGAAAGGAGTTGTTTCATAAAACTCATTCACCATTTAGAAGGCCTTTTAATAACACAACAGCACTTAAAACCACTTTTACAAAGCAAAAAGTTAATACTGCTGGGGTTAATTCAGTTAGTGTTATTGGGCAAAATAGGGAAACTGTTGTTAAGACCTCAGCAGGTTGTAATTGGAGAACCAAAAGGCATTATTGGAATAGAGTCTCTAAATACAATAGTGGATCAATGACAAGGACAAATGTATATTTTAGAGATCCACAAGGCAGACTCAAGTCAGCAATGGCTTGGGTCCCCAAGAGAAACTAATACTATTAGTTATATATAGTTAGTGCTGCCAGTACAAATGTTAGTACTGTCAGTTTATTAGTACTGTTAGTATAGAAGTTAATACTATTAGTTATACTCAAAACTGCTTAGTATAATTACTGTTGTGATTATTGCACAAAATGTTATGGATTCTGTTTTCTTTGTCTGTTGAACTAACTTTTTGCAGGTAAAGAAAAGTCTTAAATGAATCTGTTATGAAATCCCTAGTTTTTAGGGATGAAGATTGAGATAGGATTGCCAACGTTGAATGAAGTCTTAAGGAAATTAATGTTGTTGGTTCGTGATTGGGTGCAAGATTAGTACTGTTTGTGTACTTAATACTGCTAGCTTTAAAGATTAATGCTGCTAGTTTTACCCGATATCGGACAACACACATTTTGGTTCTCAGATGATTTAGACAAAACTAAATTACTTTCAGTTTGTTCTTAACTGAATTTATTATCAGCAAGTTTAAATGGAGATGAGAAGGTTTGTTAAGTGTTGGTTTAATCACCACACAACAAATGGTCATCAGTTCACCATGCTTAATAGGCATAAGAACTGGCTAGTCCATAAGCAAACGGCTTGTGGTAAAGACTTCTCAAATCCGTTTATGGTTGACAATTTACCAAAAATTGTAGGGTTCTCAACTCACCTTGCTTCATGGTTAAGAGTTGGCTAGTCCAGGATCAAACAGTTCTTGGTAAAGACTACTCAAATCTGTTGATAGCTGATAGTTTGCTAAAAACTATATGGTTTATCAATGCACCATGTTATGGCAATGAAGCATTGGCTAGTCCAAAAGCAAACGGTGTTTGGTAAAGACAAGTCAATTCCGTTGATGGTTGACAGTTTACCAAAAACTGTATGGTAATCAACTCACCATATTTTGCAATAAAGAGTTGACTATCCCAGAGCAAACGGCTACTGGTAAAGGAATATCAAATCCGTTTATGGCTGGTAGTTTGCCAAAAACTACAAAGCCAACTTAGTTGGATTGTTGCTGAAAAGATGTTGCTGTATTGTTGAAGACATGTTGCAGAAGGATAGCAAAAGATGTCAAAGAAACTTTAAGATCAGATCAAGATTTGTCAGAGTGTTTGAATACATCCTCCATGAAGTTCAAAGAATCTACACCGAAGAAACATGAAGTTAAACAAGTTCAACAATCATGTTTAGGGGAGGATTGTTGGGAATTATACATTCCTGACTTAGTACCGTTAGTTATATACTTAGTACCGCTAGTTATAGTTAGTACTGACAGTACAAAATGTTAAGTACTGCTCAGATAGTTAGTACCGTTAGTATAAAATAGTTAGTACCGTTTAAGAGATATGCATGAGTTATTATAGGAAAAGATATGCATGATCTTTTACGCGTTTTGTAAGCCAAGATTAGGGTTTTCCTTGGTGTATAAAAGGAACCCTTACGGCATAGTTAGAGATATCAGTTCATTGTCAATCTCATAGTTAGCAATTAATACAAAAGCTTAGTTATCAATATTCATTGTTCTTCTTTGCATTATAAGTTAGATTCCGCATAACTTATAGTGTTCTTAATCATTGTTTCTCCTGTAGTTTGTGTGAATCTATTCATATTAGCTACAACCCTTAACAAGGTAGTAAGATCTATATTCAAAGGGATCCACAAGTGGTATCAGAGCCTGTAGAGAAACTCTGAGTAAGAAGAACAAAAACCAGTTATAAACCTCTATCTTACAAAGCAATTCAATGGCTGGATCAGAAGATGATATTCCACCACCACCACCACCATCACAAACACCAACACAACAAACTCCTCACACTGTTTCAACCATCAAACTTCCTATTCTCAAGAAGGGAGAATATGACATATGGGCCATGAAAATGGAACATTATTTGGCCCATACAGACTATCCTATCTGGGAAGTTATTCAAAGAGGAAATGGTCCCGTGAGTGTCTCAACTGATACAAATGGTTTAATAAAGGTTCTGCCTCCCAAGACTGCAGAAGAAATTTTAGCCAGAGAAAGAGAAAGAAAAGCAAGGACCACTTTGCTTATGGCTTTACCAGAAGATCATCTTGCTAAATTTCATAAAATGACTGATGCTAAAGAGATGTGGGAAGCTATCAA
>BQNB010109257.1:0-22789 GCA_026074375.1 Tanacetum coccineum | reverse complement strand
AACCTCTTGCTCTCTGACTTTAACCGTAGCTGTAAGATCCGCTACCTTCACATTCAATACCCCCTTTTCCTCCTCAAGGACAGCATTACGCTCTCTCAAATACTTCACCTCATAATGGAGAGATTTCTCAACAACCCTGAATCTAGAAGCTTCAGCACGAAGATGGATGGCCTCCGCAGCTTTCGCTTCTTTTAAAAGCAAATGTGCACTCAGACTGTCAATTTCTTCACCTTTGGTCTTCAACAACATATCTTTTTCCTCGACAACAGCCTTCAGTCTTCTCTTCTCTTTAATGTTATATTCAGCATGCATTCTCACTTCAGCGCTCATAGAAATTTGGCGGGCTGTACCAACAATGAATTCGGTAAAAAGCTGATCATGCTCCATGCCACGGATTGATGCAAAAAAATTTAGAGGGGCAAATTCATCTAACATTTCAAGGCAGACGCGACCATCATCGAGACAAGACCCATTTGTAACACTCCATTGCGGAACATCAACCTTCTGAAGATCAAATTCAGGGTCAACGACGGTGCGGATGCCACCAACAAGAAAATCACTACCAGAAACATCCGAGAAGCCACCTGGGGCAGGGTCAGTCCCGCCAGCTGAAGACGAACCAGCGGCAAATAAAGAAGGTTTAGCAGGTGCTTCTTTAGTAGTTGTAGCAACATCAGCAGTCGCAGTCATAACAGTCGCAATAATAGGAGCAAAGGACCTAGCAATAGAATCAACTTCAGCTTCCGCAATGTTAGCACCAGAATGATGGGAAGAATCTGAAGAGATAACAAACCTTTGCGGAGCACAGATGGTCCGGAGGTCAAGACCAGTTACGGAGTCGGCAAGATGTTCATCTTCACGCTCCGGTGTAGCGGACACAGAGGATGTAACAAAAGGTAAGGTCAGAACGGGTCCACCCCTAACCTCAGCATGCAATACTGCCTCGGCAAGTAACCTCTGAACCGCTGACCTAGACTTACCGGCCACAGAAGGCCCACCAAGGGCCCCATGATCGTCTCTTAACTTCTTGGCATGATGAGAAGGTTCGCCAGCATCAATAATAGTTTTTCATTTCTTTTGTCTTGATCGCAACGGGATCACATCCTCGACAACAACCTCTGTGGCCTCACTAAAAATTAAAGTACCAGCACCTTGATCACCATCAGCGGAATCATGAGGCTCCTCCTCATTACCACTACCCTCTTCATCAAATAACCTGTCAATACTGGCGTCAAGCTCGCTCTGGGCACGGGCAGGAGCAACCGGGAGCAAGGGTACGGTGCGACCAATAGTGGTATCTAGCAGTTTTAGTTCATCTTCACCACGCTGCCTCTCACCAATCCTAACCTTTGTTGGATCGGCCGTACGTATGAACGCAAGCAAGTCCATTTCTATAAATAAAAAAAAGGGGCATAAACAGTCAGAAAACGTGATCAAAGAGTATAGCATAAACAAAACATAACAAATGAACACCCACCCTCATTGTTATCACGTAGAAATTAAGGATAAGTATTTTCATCTAAAGTGTAATAGCGGCTGATTCCAACTAAACAAAGAAATGGTTTCGGATACTTATGAAAAGGAGCCAGGTATGCAACAAGAGTAGCATAATGCTCTGCGTTATATTGAGAAGACTTAGGAAAAGGGTCCTTCAACACAGTTGTGCTAGCATTCTATGGAAAAGAAGCAGGGCAAGCAAAAGCGTCAACCCAAAAGAAACGGTCATTCCAATTTTTCAACGAATCTAAGAGTTTAGTATAGCAAGTAGCGGTGTTCCCCGGGCTCTTACCAAACAACACCCAGCCTTTGTTTTTAGAATTAAGATAAAAACAATGGAATAATCCAACCGTGGGCTCAAAACAATGGACGCGGCAAAGGATCTCAAAATGAGATACCTTGGCTGCAGTAATGACAGAAAGTTGCGATATATGGATACGATAGTGTTTAAGCACGTTCACAAGGAAAGTGGAAAGGGGTAACCAGAAATTAGCAGACTCGAAGAACTATATGTTAATATACGCCTATTTTTAACCAGCAACATCTCGAGATCGTCTGGTTAGGTAGGTATTGCGGGTGCCACCTCATGGAGGAATAGATATGTGTTTCAGAATTATATAGGCTTTAAGGAAGTTCGACTAATATCGTTATACTGTTGCAATGATAAAGTAAACAGGGATGAAGGCCTAACCTGAAAGACAAAAATTCCTCGTAACAAAACACAAAAGGTACAAGTTTGAAGAGCTTGAAGGATTTTTTGACAATGGAGATTATAGATGAAGAAGATGAAAAAGAGAACAGTGAAAACCACACCGACTATTTATACCCTCGGTATAGTAAATACGAACCCCCTTTAGATGTTTACACATGGCAACAACCTCCGAGTCAACGGCCAAGATAAGAAGTAAAGATAGTGATGACAGTTAAGAAGTTAGACTAGCCAGTCAAATCAGTCAGAAGATAGAAGGATACAAATGAGCCACGTCAACCACGCCTTACCAACCAATAAAAGAAAACGTCACGGAAAGAAAAAAAACCGCAGAAGGAGATAATAGCACGGGAAGTAACGAAACATAAGTCTAGTTATACCTATCGTACGCAACAGAATCGCACACAATAAGGAATACTAGACTGGGGGGACTTGATGACGTATAATAGGTGTACCAGGCCTCTGGGCCTGAGTCATGTCATTACAATGGGCCCTCGGCCCAACCAAGCAAATAATACTCTCCGCGGAAAAGTCCAGTTCAGTATTGGGCGGCGCGGAAGAAGCAAGCCGGACGTGACAAATCTTCTGCGGACCAGCAGGCATCCGCGGAAGAGAATTAACGTCCGCATAACACGATTACAAGCGGACCCTTATCCAAATAAGGGTCCCACTTCGGCCCACTAACAGAAATAAGCGAAATATCAAGAAAACATAATATTTGGCTTACCTATAAAAAGGGGTACTCTGACACCCCACAGAGGTACATTCTGTCCTATCATTAGCACACACACATACTCTGACATTCTCTAATTCTCTAACAAACATGTATATTTACTCTCACGCCGGAGCTTAATCGTGGGGTCCGCCCCGCGATAAGGCTAACGGTTTACTCTTATTTGTGCAGATCGCCACTTCACTACTTGGATTAGTACAAGATCAACATCGTATCTTACCCCCTGGTCCATCCCATTTAGCAATCCAGATCCACACCACCCCTACACGCTTTTTGTACTAACAGAAGACTTTACCTGGTTTGAGTCTGTGTGGCGGTGGGTTCAAACCCCGTGGATTAGTCGGCCAATATGTCGGAAACCATGGTTACCCAAAAACTGATTGTCATGGATCAAATTAACATGACAGTGTGTGTGTATAATTGGTGTTGATTATTTTAAGGAATGCAAAATGATGTTGGGGGTCTTTGATAGCATGTTGTAAAAGTGATTATAAGTAGTTTATGTAATAAGAACTATAGTTGATTAAAGCCATCAACGCGTGTGTGTGTATAATTGGCTTTCTTGGATCATGATTAGGGAGTCCAAGAGTTGACGGTGATGAAGATGAGAAGGGATTTGATGATTTGGATAATGAGTCTGATCTTGCAAACTATCCGAGGAGAGATCATCATGGTGGTTCTGATGGGGGCCTCATTATTGGTCGTGGCACTTCTAATGCTTACGCCTCTTCGGAGGTTGATGGTGCTCCTCTTAACCCAAACATCCCTCTTATTACTTATGGTCAAGAGGTAGTAATTTAATCACATTGTATTTATGCTTCTGTTCCTTTATAAATTAGTAACACAGTCGCGATATCTATAAAAGGGATGCAGAGAATCTGTAGTTTCTGCTTTAATACATTTGTTAAGTAGCAAAAACGCATCAGATCATCGGTCAATTCAAATTTTAGTGATCTTTCTTCTCATTTTAATTGTGTAGTTGGTGTGATCCGTTTTCTTACCTATTGTTGAGAAATCATGATCTTTGTATTCTATCACCGTATAGATCAATACTAGATACAGAACATTTATGAAGGCAATGCTAAAGTTCTTTTGTATAGATTAGTACTCCATTTAGAAAACTGTCACACTGTCCAATGGTTTATTAGACTTTAAGCGTTAAGATCTTTCCTAAAATATTTGTATTTATGCGAGCCGTAATATTGTTTGTATTGACACAGTGATTGGTGTATTATTAGACTTAAAGTAACTTTGAAAATATCATGATACACGTTATCTTTCAATTTCTAAGGTTATGTTTTAATATTTCATGTTTGTTTTATTTTATAGGTTTCATACCAATGCAACAAATTAGATACAACTCGTATGCATCGCACGAGTCAGCATGCCTCGTGTCTTTATAAAGTTATTGAGGGAAAAAAGCCATTACTAATAACTTTTTTATTCTTTTCTCTCTCCGACTTATTGATTTAAAGGCCAGGATGTTAATATGTTATGTGCATTACGGTTAGAAAGCTATGCATGTATACTCCATCCGTTTTAAAATTATTATCTCTTGACAGAAAACACACAGTTTAAGAAAAACATAACTATTATTGCTCTCTCTCTTATTTTTTTAAAAATAACATTTTTAACTTTAACCAATTAGTTATTGTTTTCTTTAAAGTTGGTAAATATAATTTCAAGTAAGGGTAATGTGGTAATTTAGATCAAATTTTCATATTTAATTTTAGTAGTGGACAGTTAATTTGGGACATCCCGAAAAAGAAAGATGGACTATAACTTTGAGACGAGAAAGTAGTTTTTAATATTAAAAATAGTGAATCTTTTGGATTATTATACAAATACTTATGCGTTACGACATTATGTTGAGTAAGTGAACATAAAATTTCATGTTACATCACATCTAACACATCAAGTGAGATTAACTAAAAAAATCTTATAATTTCTCGGAATTTTATGAATATAATGTATTGATATGGAGGTTCAAAAATTATGTGGTTGGAAAGTTAAGAATGTTTATTTTTAAACGTCATTTGAAGTTTTGCACAAATATTTATACCCATTTTACACGCCAACATATTGAGTATTGAAACTTATAGATTGAGTTATATCCCTTATGATATATCAAGCAAACACTTTACTCAAAAACAAAAAAAGATACAAAAGAAGGTTGGTCAAAAGTATATGAAAGTGTGCGTCTATTCAAATAATAAGTAAATGATCACCATGGTAGCGTAATTTACGTAGGTTGACGATTTTGCAGTTCTTAAGATATGTTATTAAAAAAAAGAGAAATGATATGTCCTTTCACAAGTTGTTCCTACTTATATTCATACTCAGGGGCGGATGCATTTGTTAAGTGTGTGTGTGTGTTGGGGGGGGGGGGGGGGGGGTTTTCCATAAAAAGTATTGCAAGGATAGAATGTTCGGAGCAGACTCATCAAACTTCGTCTTTGAAATCATTACCTATAATACCGGACTACGATGTAGTTCCTTACTTGTATATAAGTGTAGGAATTCGCGAATGGTCTAGGGTTTGAATGATTTTTTAATCATTCTATAATCTTTTTCCGTGATAAAATTAGATACCTTTAAGATTAGTAAACATGTTGAATCGTCAATTCAATTAATAAAACTTAATCGAGTAAAGTTTTTATAAATTAATGATACAAGAATGTTGCATGCTCTTTGTTCATGGTTTTTGAAACGTCTAAAATAATTATACCCCTTTAAAAACTAAGGTCATTTTGCCAACCAACTAGAAAAAACCTTGCACTTATCTTCCATGATTAGTGAGACCTATTCAAGTGTTGTAACCCAAGGTGATATATTACACTTATTAAGAACGTTAAGTGCTATACAAATCATAAGTTTCTGTTGACATTGACTTAATCAAGTTAAGATATGTGAGACTAACTCGTGGCAATATGATGGGATAAACATCTCACTTTTTCACTTTGAAATGTTCACATGAGTATACATAAAGCTGAGTCCCATAATGTATGTAGATGTAATTGATGCAATTATAAAACTTAATTACCCTTGAATTACATCACACTAGCAGAACAACTGAGAGGTGGTGGTTATGTTAATGTAATCCTAGCTTTATCGAAAAATAATGTTTATTTCTAAGCATGGGTATTTAATTTTCTGTAAGGAATATTATCGAAAATACTAAAATTGAATTTTGCGATTCTATTAAAAGTATTAATGCAACGATAAAACCGTAAACAGTAGTTTGTTTCTTTCTTGAAGAAGTCAAACTGAGACTCCTTTCCTTGTAAGGAACATGGAGACTCAATTCCTATAATATTTCTTGCTCCAGAAAAGTTATAATAGGAACTAAAATTGTCCTAATGTAACTAAACTCATAGCAAGGCTTAAATGTTAATAGACTCATTAACTTATATTTTCATATAGATTTCATCACCCATATTCGTGGTGAATACTTTAAAACATATAAGACATATAGAAACAGAGAATATGTACGTAAACATCCCAATGAAACAATAGTATCGGTTAGGGATGATTAGTGTCACAAACTACAAACCACAGGGATGATTTTTGCAGTTTACTCTTATAATTATAATGTATATAGTTGTTTGTCTTAATCAAAATTAAGGAGGAAATTGCATGCTCAATTTTCAAGTTAATAAATAGCACTGATGGATAGTCCCTCATCTACATAGTAGAACTTTTGAAATCCAAGTAATTGTTACTAATCAAGATTTCAAAGAAAGTTGAAAATAAATAGATCACTATTTGTTTTCACTCGTTATGGAACACTTGCAATGTTGTCAAATCCAGTGGTAGCATCGTGACTTATTTCTGAACAAGACATTAATGTAATATTGTCTAATTCAGTGGGAGCTACAAGGTTTATTATCTTGGTAGTAACCCAGATTATATCTCGCTTGTCTTGAGATAATATATAATTTTCTAACTATAGACACTCATGGTTATAAGGATAGTCGTGCACTATTTCTTATTAAACAGCGTTTGGCTATAATCACAAAGTGATATCCACACATACAGAACTTGCTTGCATCTCAAGTCTAAGGACAATCTTTATCAACCATTTATCGACATTTTACTCATGACATGGATCCAAAAGTAAATGATCGAAGGTTGGGGTATCCAATATGCATCCCTTGTGAATACATATGAGTTTGGTGGGAACCAGCCATATATTCAAAGAATATAACCAACACTCACATTTGCCTTACATAACAATATTCCCATATTGTTAACCGACAATGGACATATTTAGAATGATGAATCATTCAAGGATTAAACATGGAAATATAGAATAACAGTTAAGACTACTTCAAGTAAAAGGTTTATGTGCTCTTGGAATGTCCCAAATAATGAAGTAATCTTGATTAACTTGAAATTACTACTGAAGCCAAGAGTTGACGTTCAGAATTACTTTAGTTAAATATTTTTATGTTTATTGTAAATTAATAAACATGAAGTCCTTTAAATGCTAAAAGACTTATAACATAAAGTAAGTTATATGTTCTGACTATGACATGAACAAAAGTCCTGCTTGAATGTTCAATAAGGCAAATATGTATATTAACAATGTTTATATCTCTTGAAAATATATTTACATAAAGAGTTCTTAACTATTTAAAAGCCGTAATAACATTATTGCATGCAAATAGGTTTTTAAATACTATATATTCAATTTGGTTTGACACAATTGATAAGTATGTAACCTAAAGAGTATTAAGTTATTTAAAAGATTGTGATAAAGTCTCACAATTAAATTACTCAAAGAATGCCATACATTTATGGTATGTCTAGAGTGTTGAATCAAATTCTTTGGAATTGTTTGATTTTGATAACTTAAATATTTTACCTCTGAATCTGTCAAGGTTTAAAATTGAGTATGTCTTATATATACTCAAATGAGACTCCAACCTAGAAGGTTAATGAGACATCATCATGATTATGAAATGTGATGACTCCCTTTAAGTCTTAAAATTGAAGTTCTAAATTTGTTAAAAGTCTTATGAAGAATGACATTAACAAACTAAACTCAGGAGCTGTCAATGTATCTTGTAATGTCCTTCTACATGCTAAGTAATTATAGAAGAGTCTAAAAATTACAAAAAGCAAGTGGGAGCATTTTTAAATCTTAAAGAGATAAAAATACAAAATACATAACCTTCTTAAACACACTAGTGAATATCATATCGAGGCTTTAAATGTTAAACCTTATAATGATATAATTTTCGTTCATAGATCCGCAAGGATACCTCAAATACTTGATTGATAAATGTTATATAAATGTTGAGGAATATGAGTCACAGGATCATAGTGAACCTGTTAATTATTAAAGATGCATTATTAAATTTTGAATTTGGTATCATGGTGAAACCATTAAGATGCATTGTTGAATTTTGAATTTGATTAATGACTCAAACTATGAATGTTAAGATGTTGTCCATAAAGATAATCATTTTTGGAACTTGATTGATCTTTAACTAAACGGTTAGACTGTGAAGTTAAAATGAGTTTCTTCAAAGAGAAGAAAAACCAAAGTGGTTTGGTTCTTGGTTTTAAACTCATAAGGGCAATGTTGTACACATATTTAATGCATGCATTATGATAAGATTTTTAATCATACGCAAGCGATTGTTGTGATTAAATATTCTTTCTATGCACATTAATTATATAAAGATGGTTAATTGTCATGCTAGTGTTCATATAGATGAAATATGACAATGGAATTTAAAACTCTTCCTTAAATGATTACTATTGCGAGGACGGTTAGTAATCAAAGGAGTTTATAAATTCATATAATCTTTATAAAGTGTACAAACGGCAAGAATCCAAGTATGGATTATTGCAAGCATCTAGGAGGATAATCTTAAGTTTATTGTAAAATAAAGATAACTCCTGAGTATTTCTAAAAGCTAGTGGGAGTATTATGTTCAGGTTTTCTTCACCTGAAAGATTTAGGAAATTAAACATACAACCTTGAAATATATGTTTATTGCTATGAACATATGCGGTATATAAATCTAACACAATTTGACATACCATTTAGAAAGTCTCAATGGATGCATATCTTTTGATAAGATGGAACATGAATGAAATCTTAAGTCAGACTAAAAGATTCATTATGTATATTGTGTATAGGAATAGTTGTATCATGCATGAATGCAAGATGATTTGACAACATTGGTATTTAATCGAAAGTTATTAGATAATTATAGAATTGAATATTTTAATAGAATATGGTTGGATTTGGAATTCTTCTTAGATTATGGATTTGTCCAGAGTAATGAAAATCTAAGGATATATATTGCGACAATTTGTTGTGCAATAAGAATAAACCAATGAACTTGGAGTTCATGAGTTGCCAAACATTATTAAGAGAATATTCATTGTTTACGGATTTAAAAAGCATGAGGCTGTTTGTGTACACGGATGCTAAATCGAATTGAGATGACACTCAATACTAGTCATGGTATGATTTCATTTTGATGATGACCATGTGGACTAGTTGTGCTCAACTGAGAGCATAGTTGCATTATACATTAAAGAATAAGAATACTTTACAGTTTAAGAAACTGATTAAAGATGATTGTTTCTAATAAGGTGTTTGTTGGACTCACATGCCTTATGAGATGAACAACAACAATACTCCCTTTTGTTGTGTGTTAATATGTACATATGTGCATAATAACAATCATTATATATGTTCCAAGATCTTCACTATTGTGAATTTGAAATAAGTATTCTCAAAATTCCAAAGATCAAACCTAGTAGAATTTCATGAAATCGATGCCTTGTCAACAAGTATGATCATCATATCTTGAGGCATGATTCTTCAACTAGGGTCATCATGCATTGATCTTTTAGTATTTGGATAAAGGATATTGTTAAACAATGTTATGTTATGAATTGAAGTATATGATATGATTCGTTTTCATTATAATTATTGGTCCTATTTTTGCATGTTTAATCCTTGAATAAAATGTTATTCCTAAACAGTCTAACGATACGAAATTATATGGGAATCAAATTGAATTAGATTAGATTTAAGTGTTGGTTATATTCGTAGAATATTTAAAGGTAACGGTTCTCCATCTCATACAATATTCAATAGATTTTGCATGTCGGACTTCTCCACACAATCACTTCACTTTAGATGGATCGTGCCGTCATCAGTGAAAACTTGTAAATGATTTACATACTAAATCCTATACTTGAGAATACAGTTATTTTTTATGTATGTAGATGGTACTTTTTGATATACTTCTAACACTACCCGTGTTAGATATGAGTAAAAGACTCGGTCACCCCGTATATTTATTGTTTATAATAGTTCGTAGTTTAATAGTTAATCGTATGCCTCCCGGTATTTTGTAAAAACTATATAAGTCTCTTCCAACTTTGGAAGAGGCAAGCTAGTCAGAATCTATTTTACATTTACACATACATTTCTCTCTTTAGAAATATCACTCTATGTGTTTCTCTCTCTAGAAACTAGCCCAATCACAAGAATCATCACCCGTGTTATGAATTAAACGATCCTACAATTGGTATCAGAGCGGGTTTAAATTCGTGATTGATTCCTATGGTTGATTAAGCTTAAATCCGTGCTTATTTGTGAAGCAAAAAAAAGCCCACAGCTCATTTTTGATTTTGGCTTATTTGTTTGTTAATCTTGATCTTCTCTTGTTCTACATGTTAAACAAGTTTTTGTTGTTGACTTTCCATGAGCTACACAAGCCTCTAGTTCGAAATCCAAGCTCAAAAGGTTTGATTTTCTTTCTTGTTCTAGGTGGCGGTTTGGGTTGGTTTTAATGATCCACAAGGAAAATCGTGTTAGTGATTGATTAATCATCTCCTTCCATGTTATTTATAAGCATTATAGCTTATTTACGTGGGTAAAAAGCTTATTTATAAGCATTATAGCTTATGTTCTTCGTGGTGGGTTGATTATTAAATTATTGTTCTAAGAGGCGAGTTGACAGAAAGGACAGACAAGATCCACGTTTTAAGGAAAAGGTAAACGGCGAGTTGACCAGGTCAAAGGCGAGTTGAGTTAAAAATTAGATTTTATTTACGGCGATTTGCTATAAAAGGTTGACGGCGAGTTGCCAAAAATCTGTGGCGAGTTGGTGTTTGTGTGGCGGGTTGACAGGTTGCCAAGGCGGTTTGAATATAATATTGGCCAAATACAATTGTTACTCTGCCCAATTTCAAAATCCACGGCGATTTGAATAAAATCTAATTAAGACGGCGAGTTAACAAAAGACACAGCGAGTTGCTAATTATACGGCGATTTACCAATAGGCAGCGAGTTACTCTAGGCAGCGAGTTGAACTCATAGGCGGCGAGTTGCTCAAAAATAAGGCGGCGAGTTACTTGATTCAAACAGCGGTGTGAGTAAAGAATTACAGGCGGCGGTTTGCCTCAGTTTGGTGGCGGTTTAAGCACATTTTCAGTGGCGGTTTGCGTGAGTTTTTGGAGGCGGTTTGATTAAACAAAAACAAAAAAAAATTAAGTAATTTGTAATCTTTTTAAGCTCATATCCAGACGACACCCCTTTTAGCGACATTTTTTGGCTGAAAAATTATGTAATTTGTAATCTTTTTTCTATAGCTTTTTTAACTTATTTTTACATCAAATTCAAATTTTGGTAATAGGGTAAAAAAAATTGTACTTTTTTGCGGGAAAAATTAAGTAAAATATAATTTTTTTCTTTAGCCTTTTTAGCTTATTTTTACACCAAATTTAGATTTTGGTAATAGGGTAAAATTTATTTTTTTCCATAATCCACTGCGCCAAATTTCAAACAAATCAACAAACCAAATACCACAACCATTATTCATTTACAGGTTTTTTTCTATTGATTTTGTAAAATCCCGCGGTAAATTCTATCGTTAAATCTTCTACTTGTAAAATCCCGTGAACGTCAATTGCATTATAACCAATACATCAAGATCGTCTAATAATGTCCAAAAAAGAAGATATTTGGTAATGCCGGTTCCGAAACAACGCCCACCAATGCTTGACAGAACAGACATTTGAATCTTGGCAACAACGTATTCGTCTGTATTGTCTGGAATAGATAATGAGAGAACATACTGAAATCGATTTACTGAAGGTCACATTTCAAATGGGAACGTTTCCATAAAACAAACTCCTGCTGAAGATGCTGAAGAAACTTATGGTGCACTTCAACTAGTCCAGAACGTGCTAGAGTCATTACAGACCTTTCTTCTGCTAAAGAAAAGGATAGGTATAAAGCTGACAATTTCGTGCTAAACGAATATTTACTTCAAGTATACCAAAGACATCTACACACGTACATGCAACCATTAAACAAAATCCAAAGACATAGGTACCAAATGTGAAGATGATTCTGGAAGGTTCTAAGTTAACAAAGGATGACAAGGAATCACAATTATACGATGAATTTGAACGCTTATTGTCAAAAATCAAAGTAGAGACATTCATGTTTACTATGTAAAGGTTTATGAAGCTCATTACCGACATTATAAACATCAGATAACAAAGTCCCTAATGCATGCATAAACTCTAAATTTGTGAACAACATGTTACCTGAATGGAGCAGATTCATAACTGAAGTAAAACTCAACAGAGGTTTGAAAGAGTCTAACTTTGATCAGTTGTATGCTTACTTGAAGCAACATGAGGTGCATGCTAATGAGAACAGAATGATGATGGAAAGGTTCATTCAACCAACTAATGATTCCCTTTGGCACTAGTGTCTAATGCCTCAGTTTAGCAATATCCAACACAATCATCTGAGCTCCCACAATTCTCAAATCAACCATCACTTATTGATAACTGTTAAATGACACAGAACAACCTTTTAACGGATAACTTGATTGAAAGCCTAACCAACACACTTGCCCTCCTCAATCAATCATTCAAAGCACATCTTCCTCAAATAAACAATTAACTCATAACGTCTTCTAATGCAAGGAACAAAGCTACAGTTCAAGATGACAGAGTTGTTGTTCAGGATGTTCGTGATAGATACAATGTGAATAATCAAGGAAGACCCATTGCAGAGGAATAAGCATAGAGGAAATGGTTGTAGCTGGGAAATGTTGGCATGTTTCAGAACAGAGTTGGAAACATGAATCCTGGTCAAGCTAAACCATTAATGTCTACAACTGTCAAAGGAATACGTGCACAGATACAACAGAATGTCCCCCACAACTAAAGCGTCCTCATGGGATTCAGACTACTTCAAAGACAAGATACTCTGCTGATGAATGCCCATAGAAAATGGTGTTTTGTACTGGATGAAGAGCAGTTGTTGTTTCTTGCAGGAGAACAGGTCACCAATTTTGATGACGATGTGGATGATTTGGCACTCAATGTGGACCATGTCTTTGAAGCTGATCAATGCGATGCATTCGACTCTGATGTTGATGAGGCTCCCACCACACAGACCATGTTCATGGCAAATCTTTCATCTGAAGATCCAATCTACGATGAAGCCGGGCCATCATATGACTCGAATACTCCGTTTGAGGTACAAGAATCATGATACCTTTATAGATCATATGGATGAGAATCATGAAGTACAACTAGATGCAAAGTGATGTACAATACAACTACTTGTTGACCTCTGATAGCTGACTATATACGAGTGATAGTAATATTATTCCGTATGATCAGTATGTGGAAGACAACGAAGAACATGTTGTACAAAGTAATGTATCTTCTGTTCAAAATGATGCATTGATGTCGATTATAGATGATATGCATGAACCTGGGTGTCCCAAATATGTCAGCAAATAAGCATTGTTAAATAGTTTAATGACACATTGTCTACTGAACTTGCGAGATATAAATAAACTGGTCGGAGGTGTCTGAACAACGGCTAAGTTTGAATTAACTGTTAGAGAACGAAAGATTGATGAACAAAGAGAATAATTATCTTGACACAGAAAGTCGAAAAAGAAACTTCTTTAAAATCGAACTTCAATACTCACAATTGCATACATCGTTCCTACCCTTAAACCCATCATAAGATAATGAAGGAAGAAGCGATCATTTTGAAAAAGGATTTAAAACAAAAGAAGACAAATACCTTGAAGAGTGTTTTTGACATTACAAAGGCTAAAAAAAAAGGTTAAAGATAGAATTTATACAAACAAGAACATTCTGATCAAAACAGTTTCACATGATATGCGTCACCAAAATCAATTTAATGAAAAGAACAAGGTCGCGATAGGCAACAAAAATCCCTATTCATCACCCTGCAAAAGCAAGTTCAAACCAGCCCCTCTATAATGGTCATGTCTTATTCAAGTCCAATCATGCACGACCTGTTGTACATGACCAGAGGAATACTCGGAGATATCTATAATAAGCAAGGAAAAGAATGCTTGAGAAATGAAAAGCCCTCTATGTGTGGAAAATAAAGTTAGGATTTTGCCCCCCCCCCTGCCCCCACACCCCCCCATATTACTCGAAGGAGAAAACCGTCTTCAACCTTTGCTCTCACAAAGAAATCTGACCCCAGAACAGAATTTTGGGTCCAAAGATAATATTGTTAGGAAAAAGGCGCAAGAGACCCAGACAGTCCAAAACCACTTTCACAATGACAGGTGTATCCGTACCCAATACTCCTGTCAAGCTTGTCCCCAGAGTTCTTCCAACTAAAAGTCAATGAAGATTAATCTTTATGTACTATCACACAACTTTTTTACGAATTTGAACAAAACTTCGCAAAAGAGAATCACCTCCAACAGTTTACAGAAGGAAAGATGTTTGAATCAAACAAAAACATTTACCTCACTGCAGTTATCCATGTTTCAAAACTCTTGAAAGAACACTTTGCAGGATTTCAAACGGCCCACTTTAAAGAAGTTAAAGTAAAATGGTAGAAATATTAGATCAAATGAATGACGAAGTGACCAGGATACTGTGGACAAGCAATGTGCTAAAATTGAAATGAAAAACTTCTCATAGCAAATGAGAATCTGATTTGCTAATTGTTTGTCCAATCAACTGTTGAATGATGTGTAAAAATCACGTTGTCTATATCTTTAAACAATGTCTAAATTCAAAATGAGAAAAAACATAGGTTTTCAAAACTTGAAAGGAATACCTAAATTTGCAATTGAAGTATCAACACCTACAAGAAAACTTTGGCAATAACAAATCACAAACATCTCAGGACTTCCTGAAATTTAACTCATTTTTTTCAAGATTATCAAACTAAAAATCAGATTCAAGAAAAAGACAACGTGATTAGAACTAGAAAGTTTCTAGTCTCGAATGTAAATGACAAAACTGATGAGCCTTATAATGCTAACATGTCACTCTGCTCTTATTGAAGAAAATGAAGCGTTAGAGTAAACTAGAAAGAAAGAAATGAAAGCACATTAACACATAAATTGTTTGAGTCTAATCAGATCACGCTTGTCTTCCACTAATGAAAAGACATCTTCCTTGTTAACACAAATTGAGGATCTAAAGGCTCAAATAGAAGGCAATTTGAAAGTTGCAGCTAGAAGTTCTGTCAAAACAAAAGTTCTTGCTCCTGGTATGTATGCCATAGATGTAGAACCAATCCCTCCTCGCCTTAAGAACAATAGGAATGCTTCTTTAAACCTAATATACAACCATCTAAGGGAGTGTAGAAACAGATAAGGAGATGTAGAGAAGCAAGCGTAATGAAACCACTGGATAATGTACTTAACAATGCTTGTCAATACAACTATAACTTTCTCATGAATTGGTAGAATATGTTATTGGCACTTGCCCAAAAGAATTCACCGAAAGAGATAGCAAGGCTCCTTCTATCCCTTTAACTAGGAAAAAGCAAGTTACTTTTACTAATACATGCAGTACATCTACTAATAACACACAGAAACATGGAGTGCGCCAGAAACTCACCCGTCTAATGTCCAGTGTATCCCTACTACAGAGTAAAGCAGTTTCCCCTCGTCAAGCGGATCAAAAGCTAGAAGCAATACAAAGCACATAGATCCAGCCATTAAGATTGTGAATACAAAAAGTAGAAGACCATCCTAGAAAAAATAAGTCTGTTTGGACAAAAGTAAATCGAGTTGATTCTAGCATTAGCTCTAAGAATGTTGTAATTAATTTGAATTCTGAATCTGTGTGCAAAACTTGTAACAAATGTTTGAATTCTTCAAATCATGAAATGTGTGTTAATAATATTTTTAGAGCCTGTAATGCTACCCCCACTATTAAAATTGTCTTGAATAAAGAGAAGCAGATTTGGAAACCAAAAGGTAAACTATCTAATAACATTTTGAACAAGACCAAGCAGATTTGGCAACCAAAAGGCAAACTATCTGATAACAGTTTGAACAAGACCAAGCAGTTTTGGAAAGCAACGGGCATAACTCTTTGCTAATGTTTGGTTAACAATGTAAGAACCCACGAAAGAAATTCACCTCAGGAAAACTTAATTGTGGTTATCAATGGAGACCCACAGGAAATAAATTTGCATTAGGAGAAATGTGCCCTTTTACTAGGCTTCCTGTGACATGTACTACTATGTCAGCTAACCGACAAGACCCCAACATAAATTGGGGATCCGAAATTCTAAACCCTCCAAATTCGATTGTTTTCAAATGCCGGTGGTACAGATCATCCTTTGGTATCTGACTCAGGCTGTTCAAAACTCGATTTAGAGGAACGGTTGGCTCTTAATGTACCTTACAGCCAGTAGACCAGACCCTTGTATTTCTGCTTTGTGAATTTGTTAGAGTATCAGGCCTAAGCCCACCAAAAAGCACCTTGAAGCAACTAAAAAGGAACCATTAACATGGTTCCCTTTTGTATCCGAGAGACAATGTGTATTCACGAACAAGCTTATGCAGATGCGGATCATTACGGGATGTCAGGATTCGAGAAGAAGTACGTTGGAAGTGCTTAGTTTCTTGGAGATAGAATTGGTTAGACTGTCATCAAGAAGCAAAGAAGCACGACCAATTTTCAACAACAGAGGCGTAATACAATGCATTCCTGGATGCTGTGCTCAAATAATCCTTAGGATGAGATCTAGCTAAAAGACTAACGGCTTTCCTGTTTCCAATAAGATTCCTCTGTACTGTGATAGATCAAAAGTGCAATTGCTCTAAGATCAACAAAACAATGTCCAGCACTCACGATATAAGCACAATATCGACTAACGACACCATTTCATTCAGAGAGCAATGGAAAATGGGGTGAGTTGAACTCTACTTCGAGGAAACAAACAATCAGCTAGTAGATACCCTCACAAAAGCTTTACAAGACCAATAGCGTTTTCGAAATCTACTACTCCCACGACTTGGGATGAAGAGTTTAAACCCCTGAACCCTCAAACCCTTCATGAAGAAATAGGATGAGTAAATGAATGTCCTATCATCCTTTGTACATAAGTACATAAAAAATAGACTTGGAAATATTTAAGTCATTTTGAATTACAAAAAGTTTGCAATTACTTTCAAATTGCAACCCGGTTCTCATTTGAAGGAAAGATGTCGGCGGAAAGACAACTGTACCTAAAAACGGGGTAATTAATTTTACTCGTGCATGGAATTACTTATATCCATGCAATTTGGGATTAATGTACTTTCAGTGCATTTTTCTTAATTCGGAAGAGAAGACATTCCTGTTGATAACCAAATAATTTTTCATAATGATTCTTCACAATTATTAATGTTAACCACGATGGTAAAAGTTGTTTGAAAATCAATCCGGATAATTTGACACTCAATCAATGACTACAGCTCTTTCAATAGAAAAGGGTCATCGATTGAGGGGGAGAGTGTTGTTCAAATTTAATGTCTGGGTGCCGATTGAAATTGGTAACCGGTCTTTTAGAGACAAAAGAAGCTAAGGAACCAAATCATCATAGCCTCTGCTAGCATCAGCATGATGTTCCCTCAAAGTAACAGAGACAACTGATACAACATCAACACTTCCACCACCACCACCTCCACTAACAAAACCTACAGGTCCTTGAGATATTTAGGAGAAAGTTAAAGATCCAAATCTCGAATGCATCATTAGTGGAAAGAGCTCAAGATATTGGCTACTAACTAATCAAAAGAGTGAATGATTAAGATCAAATGATCATGCGGTAATGCAACCTACATCTGTACATAATAAGTTGTAATGGAAATTTAGATGTTATTGTGTTAGTGTATGAATCTTTCATGAGTTTTTCATTAAACTTAAAAAACCAGGTTTTTGAGTTTAACGAAAAAATCTTTCAAAATTATCATATCTGACACTAACACATTCCCTCAACGATTGAGGGGGAGCATTAATATTTCAACACAACTTTAACTAAAATATGGTCATACATATAAGTTCTCAAGGTGTAATCTCCACCCCCATGTGCTAAACATTTTCAAATACCGATGCATTATTTGCGGGGAAGCTCGTTCTTAAATGCAAAAACAATCGGGTACTAAACACTTTGATAGTTATATCATAAGTACCTGATTGAGTTTTTCAACAGTGTTTTATGCAAGGTGAACTGTACCAAAAGACTGACCATGTATTTACTTTTATCGAAGTTATGAGGATGGTAAGGTTAGGTACTCGTTCCTATGAATCCTGCTAGATTTGAAAAAGTGCTTAGCAGGAGCATGAATAAAGAGGAACCACCTATGTAAATATTAAGGTTTTGCCGCCTCAGGGAGCATGGACTTTGGCTCTTACAACATTTATGAAATGGATATGGACACATGGCTTGTATAGTGTCAGGAGTTTCTTATGTGTTTGAAAACTTGTGTGTTTTTATCTTCAGGTATTCAAATCGGTTGAAGGGTTCAATTCTTAGCACACCCTGATTCTCGAATATTTGAACGTATAATTAATAAGATAGGAATTCAATCCTCAGGACATTTTCATTTATGTACTTGTTTGTTTAATGTTTAATTTTTCTTGCAAAGGAATTGTACTACATTGGGGAGGATTGTTAGAAATTTAGTTTAATTGAGGGTTCAGTTCATACCGGATAATGGGGCTCGAGGTACGGAATATACTTCTATAGGTCACTAAACACCCTGACTCTGATAGTGGTTAAAGAGAATTCTAATCACTAATGAACTTCAGTGAGTTTACTCTTCGGTGAGTAGGAACTCTGAACTGAAGGACATTCATTAGTCAGATGGCTTCAGCGTAAGCTGAAGGATACCATCAAGGAGTAATCTATCAGAGAAAGTATCCTGAGCGGGTTGCTTTAGTTTGAACCTTCAGCGGATATGCTCCTCAGCGAGCTAGCTGATGATTCAGGACACTAAATGAATAACACGTTGGAATGAATTTAATGACTTGTAACAACTTTGACCGGATTAAATGGCAAGTTGCAATCACATTTAATTACCACGATAAATATGGTCATGTAACCGCTAATTCCTGAAATCAAAGAGGCTAATTATGAAAGAGATTATATCTCCTAAAATCTCTCATAATCCTTGGACTAGGGTTTTGAGTATTCTCCTATAAATAGGAGCTCACATAACTGCATGAAGATACGTAAAAAAACCTAAACACATAGAAGCAAAAGGGTTCTTGATCTGTTCCTAGAACAATAACAAACACTTGGTCTTATCCCAAGGAGGTATTCATGATACCCAGGTATAGGGTCGAATAATCTTCTTTGGAAAGTGATTACATGATTTCAAGTGATATCCGGTAACCATCTTTGGTACGTAGCTAGGTTATTGATTATCTTTACCCTGATCTAGGACACATCCAACAAAAAACCCTATATGCATCCCTATAAATACAAGACCATTTTCTTTGAAATGGTCCAAGCAACAACACTCATCTCAAGCTCCTACCTAAGAGCTTGGCGATCCTCTCTATTATCTCCCTCTCATTGAGAACAGAAACATCTCATAGCCGTCATGAGTGTTACCAAAACTCATGACTCCCGTCATACCTCCAGGTCCTTACCAAAACATAGGAAACCAAACAATTGTACCCACCTCAATACGTACCATATGAAAACAGACTTTATAACTTTGCCCCTTTATAAAGTGATTATTAGTTGGTCTTCGACCGGGTTAGTAATGGAATTTTAGTATTCTATCTTTTTATTTTCTTTTTTATATGATTTTTCATCTAAAAGGTAAGCTTAAATACATACGCATTTTGTTAATAGAGTTTATACAAATTTAGACAGAAATTCATAACACTAGTCAACTTTTATTTGTAATCTGTTCCCGAATTTCTATTTGGAATGAAAAGAAGAGAACTGGAGAGGAATTAAAAAATATTTATGTTCCAAGGTTTTTTTTAGAGAAGAGTGAAGTAAATTATGCCAAATTCTCCCTCCTAATCTTCTTCCCAAATTGAGATGATTTGGAAAGAAGTGGAAGTTTAGGCTTAATTTGGTCCCACTTCTTTTCTTTTCTTTCCAACTCAAGAACACAAAACTAAAAATTAATTTTTTCCCCCTCTCCTATTCTCTTCTCTTTTTTTCCTCTTCATTTCTTTTCTTTCCATTTTACACTCAAAACAGAGTGTAGAGTGTAATAGACACACATCGGGAGATAGATAGATAGAGTCACATAAAAAGATTGACTTGCTAACCATGTTTAAAAAATAATAGTTGTTTTAAACATGACAAGGTGATTATGATTACGCAAAAAAAATCAAGAAAAGAATTACTCATGTGGGATTCGATATTCAGTAATGTGTGTTTATAAGGGCATGTTTGGTGTAGGGGTGTTGGTTTCAAGCAATGGAGTCATTACTTGAATTAATTGTTTGGTTCAAGATGTAGGATTGAAAACAGTGAATAATTATAAAAATATGATTACTTGTAGCAAGGGTGGGTTTCTCTTCATTCCGACTTAAATGGGCCATCTACTGACACAAAGAGCATATACTCACGGTCATTTCTTTTTCTCACCACACATTCAATTTTTTTCTTTTTTTAATATTTACACTAATTTCTTTTTTTCTATTGTATATTAAAATAATATTAGTATAAAATATGTTTCTCTCTCCTATACTAAACCCAAATCCTAATCCGAATCCAAATTCTAAACCCATATACAAACCAAACGGGCCCTAAATAATTAAACTATCTCTATATCTTCACATACTACATATAAAAAGTGAATAATTATACTTCAAACTCTTAAAATATAAAATATATACTCCTCTCGTACCAAAATTATTCTCCCCTGACAAAAAAAACACCATTTAAGAAAAGTGCATTTATTACTGCTTTTTCTCTCTTAATTTTTAGCAGAATGACAGTTTTACCCTTAGATAATTAAATAATATCTTCTTTAAAGTTTGTAATAATAACTTCAAGTAAGGGTAATATGATAAACTTCATCAAACTTCTCCATTTATATTTAGTAGTGAACAATTAACTTGAGACATCCTAAAAAAGAAACGTGAAATATTAATTTGTAACGGAAAGAGTAATTGTTAATATACATTTGATTAAAAATGATAACAACATACACCATTATCTTAATAGTTTAAATATTTTTCATTCCTCAAACTTTTATTGTTGGTCCCTTGGAATCTGATATAAGGTTTATCAAGTTAAACTAATCATATTTCATGGCAACGAAGTGAGTTTTAAACATATATATATATATTTTATATATTAATATATATATATATATATATATATATATATATATATGAAGAATATAAAGAACAAGTTTAAAACACACAGAAGTAACTTTTCAACGTATATGTTCTTATTAGAATCAAATAAAGAATCTATGACACACTTTGCTTACGGAATAGCAAGGTGGTTGAATGACAATTAAGGGTTTTATCTCCTTCGAACTTAAAATCTAACCAAAGTTAAGAGAGTAAGAAAACAAACTACTTATGACTAAACTGAAGCTTTAACTTTCAGTAGCACCATTCAGTTTCTTTGAGAGATAAATAAACTCTTCAATGTGTATCACATTAATTAGAAGAGATAGCATTTACTCTTGGAATCCATTTCCTTTTATAGGCAAAGGGATTAGGGTTACAAGTTAACCTAGTACGCGTGTCATGCATCCAATGGGTGGTTGAGATACCATTTAACGCAGACGTGCTCTAAAGTACCAGGTACAGTCTTTTAAGGAAAGTTGTTATACTTCTATACCAACTTTGGAAGCACCTTTTTCTAAGGAGATTGCTTTATTCCTTTTGACATAAAGCAATCTTTTTCCTGCCTTGTAAACCTTCTAGAAGTGAAACAAATGTTTCAATCTTCTGTTAAGGAGATAGACAACGTTCAGCTTGGAATTGTCAACCAAGCTGAATTGAAGCTCTTTGCATATGCCTTCTTCAGTTTTTGATTCGCTGCATAAACTGAAGTGAAGATACTTCCCAATCTTCTAAGGACCTGAAGAGCTGAAGCTGAAGAAACTTCAGCGACTCAAACTGAAAGACTTCAGCTTGAGTAACACTTAGGGGATTTTATGTTTAAATCTACTGAGAAACTAAAGGGCTCAGGAACTGAACCCAACAATCTCCCCCTATTTGAATATACAAATAGCCTAAGTTAAATTCAGTAGTAAGTGAGCAAAACAACTTTTTCTTACAAAACTGATAAAAATTGAACAACATAATTGATAATCACTTCTATTAACTTTCATTATATTTTAATTACAAAAGATAAAGTTAATACAAACAATTTCATTTTACTGCCTTAGTTTCTTAATGGTCCTTATCTGCTTGAGTGGGTTCAAGTTTCTTTTATCAACTTTAGCAAGCAGAAGGGCACTAAAGGTCCTGGCATGATCATTAAGCCTAGGACCTTGATGATGTCTGAAGAAGATCTCTTTCAGATCTTCAATGGTAATAAAATCTTGTCCATGGTAAGAGTTGAACAT
>BQNB010109256.1:6007-22789 GCA_026074375.1 Tanacetum coccineum | reverse complement strand
ATCAAGTACGCTAGAAGATTCAGTTAAAAAATCTCATGGTTTCAGACTGTATTAGGGACATTTTTTTTCTGAACAGCGGTTGTATTAACATTAAAGAATCTAGCAAGGAGCTAGAAAAAAAGGATTACAAGTTACATAACGTGGTTAGAGCGTTACAAGGCCTGTTGGAAAAATGTTTGTTGGAAATGAATTTTTACAAACTTTGGACACTATTTAATATATGTATTTGTTATATATATTTTCATTAGTTAGTAACTTTGCGTTCTCCTTGAAGAGAGCTTCGCAACGAGTTAAAGTGTGTCCAAAATGAAGTTAATATGAATGAGATATCGTGTCTCAAAGTAAGGCACTTGAAAAACAAAATGTGGAAATTGGGAGAGTATCCCACATCGCCCAAAGAGTGAAATGAAAGCATGTTTATAAGAAAAACTTTGTATAGGCTTTCAAATTCTTTTGGTTGGGTTATGCTCTCACACCTACGTGCGCACGCAGAGGGGGGGGGGGGGTGCAGAAAATGGGATTTCTGGGCCAAGATGGGTTCGAAGCTTCTGAACTCATGCGAGCCCGCGCGACCTGCAGACATGAATGCAGCTCCGAAAATTCGAGCTTGTGCGCGTATCTTTTTGTCGCAGATTCCGATTTTCTTTCCATATTTCAGTATCAATTTAATTTAGGAATTGATATAAACTTTTTGCACAAGTTTAATACAGACTAGGCTTTATTAAATGAGGATTTTCAAATCGTGTTTGATATATAACAGATTTGCAAATCAGTTTAATTTTTAGCATATAATCTGTCTTGTTCACCAAGACTAGTTGAGGCTATAAATTAAACCATTGTCTCATTCGTTTGAATATACCGAAAATCACAACTCCATTACGTCTGAATTCCATCAACCTCTTCGATCAAGAACACACAGCTTTCCGTGAATTTTCAAGCAAGTTTGTCAGGTCCGGCTGTGTTGTACCCTGGAAAACAGACGGCGAATCTGTTTTAAGGAAATCGTGTTAAACACGAGCCTCGTTCCACGACCTTTTACTGCTTTCTTATTTAATCATTCATAGTGTCTGTCTTCTTATTCTACCCTTTTTTGTCTGTTATTTAATTTTCTGTATTTTATTTTCTGTTGATTTAATTTATAATATTATAATTCGATTTATTAATAAAAGTGTAATAGTTTCCCTACAATATTTCATGCAAAATTGCAAATTAAAGAGAAGAAACATTAATAACTAAGAATGATGTCCGATTCACACATCATGCCTCGAGAATAATACATGGATGTCGATGCTAAGTTTATGATGTTAGAACTTAGAAGCATTCGCGGGTCGGTTAAGTAGAATGACCCGTATACTAGAATAAGGATCAAAATCCGCGATGTTCTATTCTTAAAAACGAACTTAGTATCACTAATAAGAGCTAGCCCGAAAGTCATATCATGTTGGGGTTGAAATGAACTTTGCTATGGTAATTCGGGCTTTATGACAACATTTTCTCAAAGGATCATAACCTTGAACATATTACTTGTATGTTATTTAAAAAGGAAAGAAACATTAAAACTACTTACGCAGTTGAGGATTCGTACACTTAAACATATTATGCATGTAGTTTAAAGATAATACATTGTTCTGTGTTTGAATTAAAGGTCAAAAAGACGACATATTGACACGTTCACATTTAATTATTGACAGTTAAAATAACCTTGAACTAACAACTAAAAACTGCCACGAACTTATATCAAATGTACACATATTTGAAATTGAGTGGTACACACCAAATGTGCATGTGGGGTTGTCCACTTGACTCGTACATATTAGTACGTATACAATGCCATCCGTTATTATTCGTGTGCATGAATCTATGTTTGGTATATATGCTAGACATTTTTATGCATTCAGTCCGTGACATGTCTAACACAATGTAACTAATCTTGTTGGATCTAACTAGCAAGCATTCCTTCTGCAAGACAAAGGGAAATAGCGTTGTTAACCATTCGGTAAGGCCATAAGATACAAGAAAGGAGAAAACAAGAAGCTGTTAACTAGCTAATAAAGTCATTAAGGTGGTTGAACAAACTACCAGTCAATGGGTGCCTTATCAACAGCATTGCATTTCTAGTAAATGCTTTTAACAATAATAGTTGTTAAGCAAATTTTTTACGTTTACTAACAATGATTTTCTGGTTACATGATAAGTGCGAGTGTTTGTTTTAAATGCACACGTCTTAATCGAGGTACTGCAATTCATGATAACCATCTCCAACTGTTTTTACGGCCGATATGTAACAGATTTTTTTTTGAAAGGCTGACTTGTATTAACGAAAGAAAAGTGGATTCGAGGAGGAAACCACTGAAAAGGATACAGCAAAACGACTATACAAAAAAAAAGGAAAAACACGCAACCAAAACAAACAAGCTCCTAGCCTAGACAAACACCAAACATCGCCTACAGAAATATCTCTAAGGACTTTAGACATTTTTTTTTTCCCCCAAAACAAAAAAAAACAACCCCAATTGGGAGCAGACGAATTGCAACGGGCCGAAATCCAATCTTTTGAAATCCTTTGAACAAAGGGGAAGATATCCTCCTTTTTAACACCTTTGATAGCCTCTTGATGAGCGTTCACCACTTTGTTCCGCCACTTTCATAAAGACCACAATGCACATTGAAACACCCCATGCAAAACCTTACACGTCTTAGCACAACTATAGGATCCGATCTTCCCGAGGGCAATATCTTTAATAGAGAAAGAAGGAAAGTAAGTGGGCGAGGGCAAACCCCACCAACTCCAAATTTTCCTCCAAACCGGGACGACCTTAGGACACGAAATCAAACAGTGCCCAATATCTTCAATTTCGGTTTCACAAAATGTGCAAAGGTGGGAGGGTAACGACACCCCACGAGAGGATAAATTCAACCTAGTAGGCAACCTATTCAATGAAGCACGCCAAACACAAATGTTCACTTTTCTAGGGACCAACGCATTCCACAGGTGGTGTTTGCCTAGCTCGCACCCAGAATAGAGAGAATTTTGAACACATGTAGCAAGAGGCTTAACCTTAAACAACCCCGAAACATCCCCTGTCCATGTCCAAGAATCATCACGACTACCATCAAGACCATAATCTCCAATAACAGAAAGCAGAGTGTTGAGATCACTAATTGCTCGCCCTCGTGGAGCAAACCGCCAGTTCCAATTTCCCCCCCTACACATAATTAAACGGCCAACGACTTATTTAACCTTGCTATCTTGGTTATTCTCAAGCGCAGTCTTTCAACCGAACCCCATTGCCACACCAAGGGTCTTTCCAAAACAATGTATTCGAACCATTAAAAACCTTCAAATGGAACGAATGTTTAAAGGCGGGAAACAACGCTTCAATGGTCGAAACAGCTTTAGTTATATCATACCAGACACCTTTGTTCCCAGCCGGATAAGCAAGAGAACCGAATCCACCTTCGTCACTTAAAGACATTTAATAACTATAGCACACAAAGACATTTTGTTTCATGAGAAATCTCCTTTCCAATTTGCCATGAGACTTAAATTTTTTGCACCATATGCTACCGACACCCAAGACTCCAAGTTGCATCAAGAAGAATCTATCCCACTTTAGCCAGCACTTGCCCCATTCCGAGTCTTTAAACCCCCAAAAGAAACAACGTCTAATAACTTCCAAACGATCAATAATTTTTTGAGGTGCTTTAAATAACAATAAGAAGTAAATAGGCAAATTACCAAGAACAGACTTCACGAGCGTAAGCCTCCCTCCTTTAGATAAGTTCTTAGCATTCCAAGCTGAAAGCCTAGCATTAAACATATCAACCACTCCGTTCCAGCCACCACACGATCTCATGCTTTTCTCCACGGGAAAACCAAGATACATAAACAGGAAATTGATTCAAAAGACAACCAAAGGGTCCCAGCGGACTCATGATCTACGTTACCTCGGCAATAGTGACTCCAATACCAAAGATTCTACTCTTAGAGATGCTGACTTTAAGACCCGAAGACCCTTCAAAACACTTCAGGATATGAATTAAGTTACTAGCATTAAGCCTAGACCATTCGCCAAAAAGAAGGCGTCATCAGCGTATTGTAAGAGAGATAAGTTTGGTCCCTCCCCTGATAAGGAGATGCCTTTAAACAGCCCTTTATTGCACGCCTCCAAAATAGCAACTTGTAACGCTTCACCCACAAGAAGAAATAATAGAGTAGAGAGAGGATCCCCTTGCCTAAGACCCTTTTCCATTTTAAACTCTTTTGAAGGCGACCCGTTAATCAAAACCGAAATTGATGCCGAAGAGAGGCATGCGCCTATCCATTTTCTCCACTTTGCACCAAACCTCATTTGCCGTATAATATCTTGGAGAAAAGACCAATTAACGCTATCAAACGCCTTTTCAAAATCTACTTTGAAAAGTAAAAGTTTATGGCCTTCTGACTTAGCCATCCGAATTATCTCGTTAGCAACTAAACAACCATCAAGGATTTGTCTACCGGCAATAAAGGCTGTTTGGTTAGGACTAATAACCGAGGAAATAACACGAGCTAGTCGCAACAACTTTAGAGATAATCTTATATACACAACCAATTAGGCTAATAGGCCGGTAATCTGAGAAATTTACCGGGTCGCGGGACTTGGGAATTAAGACAATGAATGAAGGGTTACAGCCTGCTGCCAATTTGCCACTAGTTTCAAAGTACTTCACACAATTCACAACATCATCTTTTATGACATTCCAATAGGTTTTAATAAACTTAAAGTTAAAACCATCAGGCTCCGGCGCCTTTAATCCATCACATTCCCAAATAGCAGATTTGATCTCATTAATGGAAAAGAGGGACTCAAGAAAGGAAGCATCAGTCGGGGAAGCTTACGAAATCGAGAGCTTTTGAATTTTAGCATGCACACAGGCGGGTCAATGAAATAGCATCATGAACCTGCAAGTCACTCCCATACTTGTACACTTACATTTCACACGCTTCTGTTTTTTCCATTAACTTTTCAATAAATCATTGAGTATGTCATCAACTAAAGCATCATGAACCTGTCAGTTACTCCCATACTTGTGTAAAACATAATCGATCATGTCATACTTTACTACAAATCTATTCAAGTCCATAGCTTTCCAGGAATCTGCCATTGATATGAAGTTTGATCTAGGGTTTGTTTGGGTTTTAGGAGTGAAGAGCCAGTTTTGGTAGTGAGAATTAAATGAAGTGTGTTTGGAAAGTTTTCTAAATTGAGTGAAGAGTCAAATTTGCTGGGAAAGACGAAGTCAACACTCGTTTAAATGGTAAATGACTTAAATACATAGGGACTATTCATGCAATTTTTTTGTAAACAATAAAGACTCATGATGCAATTTAGTATTTTGTACCCAAACTTAAATGATGGTATGTTGTTACAGCGGCGCTTTATTTTCTACTTGCAATGATGACATCTCAGCTTCTATGCACGACAATTGATAGTTTGATTTAATTATTTATAGGGTAATCACACTCATTTCGTCTCACATATACATCTAAACTGTTTACCTAAAATTTTAATCATTGGCCACTTTCGAGGTTTTGGATGAATTTATGAAGATTACCGGTTCAACCAAGTTACATAAGGGTATGCGGTTTTGGTTTGTGCAAGAGATTTCCGAAGAAGAAGGCTTGCTAAAATTTCTTCGTGACCGCTGTGATGACTTGAGGAGGAAAAACGCCAAGCGCCGTGTGTTGATTCGTGAGATGGAGGCTTTGGGAGAACGTGGGTCGGCTGTTGATTCTTTGGAGTCTTTGAAACAAACCCACGCTAGAGAAACTGCTAAGCTTGCCGCTTTGACTGATGCGATTGCTGAATCTCTGGCTAGTATCCATGAGAAGGAACGTCATGTGGCTAAAATGGATTTAAATGATTATGTTTTCATATGTAACGAGTAGTTAGTCATTTTGTTTTGTTGATGGTTGAAGGTAATGTGTTTTATATCTTATGGCTGTATATTTTATCTTTTGAAGATGTTACTTGTAAATCAAATTGGCCAATATTTAAGTTCATTCAAGTCTTTTGATTAATGCATATTGTTGTTGTTTATGTCATTTCTCGTGTTAGTGATATACAGTAAATGATATAGATTTTAGGTATGTTTAGGTCGTGGGAAAAAAAATGCCGGTCTGAATGGATTATGGCGGGAGTGCGGGAGGAAGAAAGGCCTCACAGGGACCAACCGTGTAATCGAAAAACGACAAAAAATTTGTACAGTAAATGTTACTGTATTAACAAAATGGTTAGGGACCAACGACGCAACCAAAAATAATCATGAAATGACGATTGTGCCCTTGAACAGAAGGGCGACGTGTCAAGGATAACGACGAAGATAACCGTCGTTACCCATAACGGGGATCCAGAGATCAAACGGTTAACTACAATGTCAAATAGAGACCCCGTATGAAAGTCCCCGTTATCTGAGGACCAAACAGGCAAACGAGGTGGAGTATGAGGACCAATGGTGTAATTTACCCAAAATTAAATACACATACTATAATAACACGTCAAAGAAAAACAAATTTTACGAAAGTAAACAAAAAATATGATTAAAAAAAGATGTAATGTAGGTGGTCAATAGTGAATCCCAAAGAACACCTGCACCAAGGAAAATACATTAAAAAAAAAAATTCATTTTGCCCCCCTAAACGGCTATATTTATGTTTTTAATTACCCTTTTATTTTTGAAAAGTTACAAAAAACCCCTATGGCTGTGTATTAGTGTGTGTGTGTGTTTATTTTGTGTGTGTGTGTGTGAATAGTGTGTGTGTGCAGGTGAGATGAAGAAGAAGGAGGTATGGTTTTTTTTTAATTTAATAGTGTTTGTCAATAGTGTGTTTTTTTTAATTTAATAATACGAACCTGGTACATATGCGTTTGTGTGTGTGAATATAGTGTGTGTGTTTATTTTTATTTTTTTAATTTCATTTTTTTTTAATGTGTGTGTTTTTTTTAGTATTGTAATGTGTATTTGAATTTAATGAATGAAATGATTAGTTTGTTAAATGAATGAAATAAATGTTTAGGGGGTTTTATAAAAATAAAGATGTGAATGGTGTTATTTGGTGTTATGATTAAGGGAGTGGTGTTGATGTTGGTGTTATGCTGATGTGACGCTGACGTGACAGTCAAAAAATGGTGTTACGGTGTTACGACACCTGGGGCTCTAATAACACGTTAAAGAAAAACAAATTTTACGAGAGTAACAAAAAAATATGATTAAAAAAAGATGTAATGTAGGTGGTCAATAGTGAATCCCAAAGAACACCTGCACCAAGGAAAATACATATGAACAAAATCTGACGGCTGAAAATGAAGAGGACTGAAATTACAATGAAATGTTGATTCTATCAAACAAGACACACATCACTTTTCATTAACCAATCAAAACCCGCCACTCCCTCCCCCACTTGACACCTCCACCATTCTCAGCCTTCTTTCTTCCCACCATTCCCATCACGTGGGTCCCACCTTTTCTGCTTACGTGTCCATCGAACAACTTTCTACTATTTTAGCTATTGTTGTACCTCATGTATTGACACCTGTACTTCACTGTTTTTAGGTTTCCATTTTGTACCCCTATTGATTTTAGAAACACACGAATGGGGTGCTAGATTTGCATATTCTCCCATTTTCCCACTCATCAAAATTCTTGTTTTTTCGACAACATTTGTTATCGTCAACAAAGCGTCAATTCAATAATAAAACAACCGATTTCACCTTTCAAATATACCTCATTTATGCACAAACATACCCCTACATATAGAGGCGGAGGGCGGAGCCATGTTTGTAGTAGGTGGGTGGGGACGGGGGCAGGGAGTGCCCCCAATAAACTGGTGAATTTTTTTTTTTTAGTGCAAAAATTGTATTTTTATGGCTTTATTTTTAGCTTGTCTCCATCCTAAATCTCAAATTGCCCCCGATAAGGCTGTTTAAATATCAAAAAGCTATTGAAAAGCTACTAAAAGATGATAAGAAATTGCTAAAAGCTGCTAAAAAACTGTTAAAAACTACTAAAAAGTGCTAAAACGCTACTAAAAAGCTGCGATTTTTGAAGTTGTTTTCGGAGAATTTTTTTTTGCCCCCTATATGCCAAGATCCTGGCTCCGCCACTGCCTACATAAACAAAATAACGACTCACACAACTCAACTTGAACCCACAAAACACTACTCCACGACTCGGTCTTCATATTTGAAGCTGAAGATGCGTGCTCCTGTTTAGCCGTAATAAGCCTGACGCGTCTTGGGTGGTCCAAGGCTCAGTCAGGAAGAAAATTTTACTCAAGCCAAATAGACAACTCAACATGTAAATTCGAATTGTGAATACCATCTTGCAAGACCCGTAAAATGAAAAGTTCTGGAATCTTTGTGCCAATTAGATTTAGGATATGATAAACGATGACAAAAAGTTACATGTTACGATGCAGCTTATACTGTTTGAACTTAAGCCCTAACGTTACAATGCAGCTTACAATGTTTGAACTTAAGACATAAACCCAAAACTGAACCCACCCTTTTGCGCAATATAATAAAAAGACCCCTAGCGAACATTCGAATTTGTCATTTTAACATGTTTCAAAGAAGAAAAAATTGTGCAACTTGCTTATTTTGTTCATATTTCTAAACACAGACCATTGATATGATTTTCGTGTTATAGAAATCATATTACTTTATCCAGAAGTTATAAACATAACAAATGCAAAAATAAGTTATACAATCACATTATATACACAACATTGTACACAACTATAATTATATTGTCAAACAAAAACATAATTACATGACAAATATAACCAAAGTATTTCACATTTTTGGAATCCTTATTTTCCTACATTCAAAACTATACTATTATAAACTTTCTTACTACTTGTAGACACTTTCCACATTGTCTTATTTCTTTATTGTGTTTCCATCTTTAACCTACTATTCCATCACTATTTTTAGTTTTTTACTACAGTACTATTTGCTTCTTTGTACAGACAAAGTATAATCTAAAAAGGTACATTACTACACATTCCCCTACACAGGCTTTCATCAAAAGCACTAATGCTAGGAAATAAACAAGAGGGTGTATTTAGTAAGAGCTAGGTATTAGAGGGACCATTTAGGTAATTTAGTGAAAGTGTAGGGGGTTGACTGCAATGATGTTTAATATTCTATGACTAGTCCACCCATTGGTGCTCTATGAGGTATGCCCTTACGTCTTTTAGCCGTCCTGAACCCCGTGACGGCTGTAGGCGGCGGGGTCGATGGAGTGAAGCTGTGGATATGGCCGTTGCTGATACGGTGACGGCCGTGACTGCTGCTGCTATACGAGTCTTCGGAGTCCGAAATGGCCATCATTATATGTTTTTTCTCCAAAGAAATCTTCCTTTTTCTGTCGAAACCTTTTGATGTCCCAACAATCTGTTTGGACCATAACATTTTAATGTCAATAAACTAAATATATCATATCTTTCGATACCATATCATCGTATAATGACCATTACACATCACAATTTGATTGTTACCATAAAGAAAGACCAATGGTTCTAATCTATGAGGAGAAAATTAATCCAATTTGACCATAAAGGTTCACTTGCGCCGACTCTCGGTTATCTAAAAAGGTAGTCGCCTTGGAATAAAAAGCGAAAAAAATTGACAACCATTGAGGCTATCCAAAAGGCATTGATAAAATCCCACAAAAGTTGTTTGCTACTATTTGAAAAGTAAATTTACTTAAAACTATTTTACCCTTTCCTAAGGGCTAAGTGGTAAATTTCAAAAATTTATTACTCACTGAAAAAAATTGTTGCACATATATAAATGATCTAACAATCAATGCAATGTATTGTATTCAGATGTTGAATTAATTTGAAATAAATAAAATAGGTATGAAATTAATAAAAATAAATTTACCTTGCAACCAAGTGAACAGAATCTGAAAGAATCAAGTAGGCTGCGATCACACACTTCACACGTGTTGGTAACACCTTTACCAGGCCTAGGTTGTGGTCGTTCATTCAAAAACACAACCTTAGCACTGTTGATTATATATGTCTGAACACAGCTTATATCCAAATACTTTTGTATCTCAGACACTCTTATCACATCATGGTAAGACGACCTCCTTATCTACAATTTTAAATAAACTTTGGTAAATAACTTAACACCAGTAAAAAATGATGGTAAAAAAAGGGAATATATCATATCTGTG
Organism: Tanacetum coccineum; assembly: GCA_026074375.1. Lineage (NCBI taxonomy): Eukaryota > Viridiplantae > Streptophyta > Magnoliopsida > Asterales > Asteraceae > Tanacetum > Tanacetum coccineum. Next base: position 12,559 of record BQNB010109256.1, on the reverse strand, counting down.
TACCTGAATAGCACGATGGTCTTTGTGGTCATTAAGACAAAGAGAACAAAGAGGTTTGTCAATGCAATCCAAGCAAAACATGTTACATTCTGATTTATGTGAATCAGCATGTTGTTTGCATTGAGTAAAAAAGTTTTGGTTGAGCATTGGTTTTAACCATGGTGGCCATTTTTGATCTTCATCATTTGGTCCTCCTGCACCCTACACATTTTTATAAAAGTCAATACTTTTATATAACTCAAAATAGTAACATGAACACTTATTATAAGACTGATGAACGGAATATATGACTAACCATAATCCTACGGTTTTTTGGTTTGATTTCTCGGACAAATGTTGTTTCTTGACTGTCGAAAGCCATAGTGTGTGTTTTGAAATGTTGTTTTTGAGAGAGAAAGTGGTGAGAAATTGAGGCTGCTAAGAAATGAGAAGCTACTTGTAGGGAAAAAAAATGTGTGTGTTTGAAAAGTGTGTCTTTAGTGTGTGTTTTTATAAAAGGTGGGTGGGTCGTTCTTATCCGCACACATAATTAATGTAATGAACGAATTACGAGGCTAAATCCGAACCCGAACCTAGAGTGAACCTTTGGTGCAAGGAACCAAGACCTAATTCTATTATATTTTCATTTTTAGGACTAAAGAAAATTTTGTTTGTTAATGTTGTATGTAATTTAGTGTGAAGTCTTAATCGACTAGCTTTATGTTATTAGAGTGGACCCAAAACTAACGTTTCTAGGTGGTTTACGTATGTGTTTTAAAAACCTTTATTTTCTTATCATTTTCAAGTACTTAGGATAAGATGATTGATTAATTGTTGATTTGCTTGTCATTATTTTTCTAATCTTCTTCGTCAAGTAAACACCAAGAAACCTAAATAAGGGTGTTTATGGGAAAAATTATAATCCAAATGTAGAGATTGTTACAAGTTTGTACATAATATTAAAAAGAAAATCAGAGAATTCATTTTCGAATTTAGATTATTAATTTAGGTATATAGTGGCATTTCTCTTGCAACTATGGTTTAAATATAACTTATTATTGATGTTATTGAAATGGTTAAAAATTATTTGCACCTTGATCATGACATAGAATGATAGAATAAAAGAATATAAGTTACAAAGCATGGTTACATTTTAATAAGGACATGGGATAAAGTAGTTGGGATAGGTATAAAAATGATCCAATAATAATTATGTATGATTATACTTTTTTTTTCAAAAAACGTTCTCAAACAAAAAATAACAAATTATAATATGCGTAATTAACGTTAATGTTAATAGATTAAAAGTTATTTTACTATCACAATTAATATAGAAATTAAAATTAAATAATTAATGCATGTTTTAATTGTGAGGGTAAAATAGATAAATCTTTTATAATTACTAACCAAAACTAAATTTGAGCACTTTTTTATGACAAATATAAATAGTAAGATTGACATTATTTGTAAGACGAGGAGAGTATCATGTTATTTGCACATAATGTGCGAGTTCTCGTGCAGTCCTAAAATAAATTTCCATCTTTTCATCTTGGATATTGCATATATATATATATATAGAGTTAGGATCAAATGAGAAGTTTTCTTAAAATAAGAAGGATAAGAAGTAACTATAACCGCATATCCGAGATGCATCGACTTAAATTAGATGCATCTCTATAATCTTAGATGCATTATAATGCATCATAATGTGTTTTCTAGCTTTTAATTAGATGCATATACGTATTTTAGATGCATTTCATGATTTATCTTATTTTTTGGTCCTCTACATGTGCCAAAATCATGAAAATCAATTACACCATCTACACATCAAATTAACTTTCGAAACTCTATATGGTGCATCTAGATGAATAGAAATGCATCTAATGAAAGTCGTTGCATCTCAAATGTGTGGTTTTAGTCACTTCTCATCACTTCTTATTTTAATTTACTTCTCACTGGATCCTTACTCTATATATATATATATTATATTATATAGTATATAATGATCGAACGTATGTATTCTTCAAGAATATTTAGACGGTTGGATTATTTTAAATATGATATATGAATGAATTTGTCATATGTATTAAAAAAAAGAATACTAGAATTGTTCGGTTGGCTTGTTGCTTTGAGTCACGTGAGATTTTTTGAATTTGCATGCCATGGAATTAATTATTAGTCTCACATATTGAGATTAGTTTGTGTATTCAATAATGGGTTAATTTTAATTTGGTACGAATCAGTTTGGCATTTCTAGTTTCGCATATGTTGTTTGATTTGACTTATGTTTCGGTGGTTTGTTTTATTGGCGCTGTATTGGTATTGATATTAGCATTTGGATCGGTATCGGTATCGGTATTTGGTATTTGCACCGGTTTGAATTCGTATTAGTATTGGTATTGGTATTAATATTAAATGGTTTCGATTGTCTGATTATGTTGGTTTCATGTGGCTCTGCATCCGTCTGGTTTTGCCTCGTTCTGCATCAGATATTGTCTGACTGGTTCTGTCTGCTGTCTGTTGTATGTCTGCTTGAGTTTGAATCTGCTGTTGTCTGTCTGAATCTGCTGCATGTTGTTGTCTGTTGTTTGATGTTGTATGTCTGATCTGCTCTTCGTCTACCTCTGTACGGACATCTCTGTTGTTGAATCTGTATGTATGCTACTCTTCGTCTACCTCTGTTCGGACCTCTCTGCTGAATCTGTATTTGTGTGCTGCTCTTCGTCTACTTCTGTTCTGATCTCTCTGCTGCTGAATCTGTATTTGTCTGCTGTTCTTCGTCTATCTCTGTTCGGATCTCTCTGCTGCTGTCTGTCTGCCTGCATTGGTTAGATTTTCGGAGTTTTCTTGTCAAACTCTTAATGTAGCATTATGAGTTTGAGAGTGGGTGTTAGATAATAAAAGTCTATTGGCCCGACCCACTTGTTTAGGCCCATTTATTGTTTAGGGTTTTACCATTTGTTTGTCTTATAAATACTCGTTGTATTGTCTTAGTTTACTAGTCAATTCAATAAAAGTTTTACATTGTCTCTTTAGTTTTTACATGGTATCGGAGCTTTAGGTTCAACCCACCACAAAATAGTTGTCCTCCGGTCATCGGCTACTCGTCGATGATTCGGAGAGATCCCGATCTATTTACTTTCTTTCGCATTATAATTTCGTGTTTTAGTAGTTTTTTTAATCCAATCCAAATAAAAAAAACCTAGAGAACCAAAAACTTTAGCCGTCATAACACTTCTCATATATGTTGATTTAGCCATCAATCAACAAAATATGTGTCATCAGCATTACACTTTGTTTTACCGCCGAAGAGTATTGTCGTTTTTCGTAAATAGTTGGTCGTAAAATTGTTGCTCCTACTTAAAGGCAAAGTAAGCCATGACGTAAAAAAAAGTCACACAAAGGAGGAAGCCGCAAGCGATAAACAACTATGCCGCTAAATACAATTATGATTCCATTCCAACAAAGAACAATGAAGATGACAGAAGAAGATTAGAAGAAGTGGCTTTCAACATATGTTCCAGTTTGTCCGTTCGAAAGTATGTCGTTCAAACTGCGGGGGAGTATTAGATGGCTAAGTTATGTTGACTGTTGACCGTTGACTGTTGACTTATTCTGCCCAAACCTAATTGTGGGTTTGGGTCCATTATGTTTTAAGGTTTACATTGCTTAATTATTAAGTTATGTATTTAGTATAAATACATAGTCAATCTTCATTATGTAATCACAAAAACACAATCAATAATATATTATCTTTGTTATTTTACAATTATTTATGTAATATTACCAACATACGCCTATATATTGTCTCATCATAAGGCGATTGCCCTACTATTTTCATATGAAAAGCTTATTGTTAAGTTAGCGTCATCCGAAACCATGTAAGGTTATCATCAATAAAAACGTATAACCGTCGCCGCTTCGCGCAAGTATTCACCGCCGGAGTTTAAACTACAGCTATTTATCTACACGTGGATGCCTAAAGGTTCTAGTATAATGATATCTTAATGATAAGAATACATATAAGTGACATTTGACTTATTCATTTGTTATTGTATTGGTATATATTAAATGAGTTTAAATGTGAAATTAACTCCCATTGACCTGTAGACAATGAATGTTTGTTTTTATTTTTCCAAATATTCTTATCTTATTAGGCTACTCATTATGGCTCGGTCGGCGTCATAGTGGCTAGTCGGTCGCCATCAAGGTCGCCAGAGACAACAACTCAAATTTGTCGAGGTCACGACAACGGTCGAGTAACGTCCCATTTTGAATTAAATTAAAAAAAACTTTTTAAAATTTAATAATTTAAAAACTTTAAAACACTATAAATACCCAACTTATTACACCATTTTATACACACATTCAACACACTCATTTTTATACACACAATGGCTTCCTCTTCAAACCGTCGTGAAAAGGCCAATACGACACGACCATGGACAACAGCGGAAGAAATAACGTTGTGTACAGCTTGGTGCAACGCGATGGAAACGTACGGGTCAAGAGACATCACGAAAAAAGGGTTTTGGGAGGATGTTTTTGATAACTTTGAGAAAGACATGGGAGGAACTATTCTAGAATACGATGCCATCGTCTCCAAATGGAAAAATTCGATTCGTCCCAAAGTTGCTGCGTTTAGTGTCGTTTACGATGGTGTCCAACGGATGGACGAGAACGGGTATTCTGACCTCGTTTTGTTTCAAAATGCGTTAGCCGAATTTCAAACTGTGTACAGACATCCCTTCACAATCAGGCCCGGCTCAAGGGGTGTGCAAAAGGGGCAATGGCACAGGGCCCAATAATTTATGGGGCCTCCAATTTATACTTGTGCTCTTATATCTCTTTAATCTAACAATAAAAAGGCCCACGATATAACTGGTTTTTCTTCTTTAACAAGATAAGATACAAATCACAAATACTTTTATATTAGTATTAGTACTGTTATAATATATTGATTTGGTTTTATGATAGTACTTTTATACTCCGTATTAGTATTGTCACTGTTATTGTTAAAAAAATTCTATTTTTGATGATTGGAGATATTTCAGTTTTTGTTACATAAATCTAACCAACAAAGTATTAACGAAAGGAGTTGAATGTTGATGTTTATTAGATAAAAGCATTTTGCTACATACCAATGTTTTGTGTGTTTAAAAGATGAATTTTTTTTGCAGATCCTATAATATATATACTTTTTTTGTGTTTTAGGGCTTCATTATTAATATTGCACGGGGCCACCGTATTTCATGGGACGGTCCTGTTCACAATGGTGGCACGTTGGAGAATTTTAAAAAATCATCCTGCTTGGACAGAAATTGAAGTGCCAACATACCAACAACGTAATAATTAAGTTTAGTTTAAGTTTGTAATGTATTTTATTTTATTATGTAATATTTTTTTAATGTATTTGAATAATTCAGTATTTATATTTTCAAATTTTAAATTCCAACGACTACTTTTTCATTATAAATACCTCTCACAATCTCCTCATTTTCTCACACAACTTATTATCCAACTCTCTCACACATTCAAACAACTTCTATACACACACTATGGCTAACGAATAAAATGAGGTGCGAGATGCTATCATTAGCCGACTACGAAAGGAATAAGAAAAGGAGTACCAGTTGATTAACAATTTGTTGGGGGAGATAAATCGTTATATGCTCCAGAATCTAGACCGGGCTGGGGAGGAAACGAGGGTGACTTTGCTACCTCTCGACGAGCCACTAAAAACCTTCACTTTGCAAACTCTGCGTTTGAGCTCGGTATCGGATAAGCGTATCGCAACCATCTTGGAGGCGGCTAGAGAAAAAGTGATTGAGAGCATAAATAACAGATACAAAATGATCCAGACTTACCAAGCAATCTAAGAATGTGTTCTCGTATTGTTTCATGCGTTTACGTTTTTATCTATGTATTCTTTTTAATTACGATTTGAATTTTGTTGTTATGTAATATTTTTTATTATTTATGTAATGCTTTTTATTATTAATGAAATTTAAATTTGAAGTTAAAAAAATTGAAAATGAAAAAAAAAAAAAAGTCGCCTTATAGTGGAAAAATATCGCATGTAGGTCGCTGGAAAGAGAAAGCTGACGTGGCAGCGGAAAGTGCAGGTCGGGACCGACAGCCATAGTGGCCAGCCTTACAAGTACTTACAATAATGGCTGGTGTAATACTAGAAATAATAAATCATTATGTGTATTATATGTTCAATGTATTGCGAATGTTATTAAGAATCTTTAGCTGCAAATAATGTCTATTGAAAGATAAATATAGGTAATCAAAATGTTTGTGCAAGAATGCAATAGATTTTATTCTTTCGTTTACATGACATCATTTTTCCACTTTAGCATCACTTTGTAGTTTGACTTTTATATTATGAAAATTCTACTTTACCCTTTTCAATAATACATTTTTTTTTTCGAACAACAATTTTTCACGACTTCAGCGAGGTTTGAACCCACAAGCTCTAGATTTGTAGAGAACTCACATACCACTAGACCAAAAGCCGTATAATACATTCTTTTGTTAAACAACTTTTTTAATTCATTCCACCAACAT
>BQNB010109255.1:0-22789 GCA_026074375.1 Tanacetum coccineum | reverse complement strand
GAGACGACTTTTCTTGGTGTCGAATCTAAGGTATAAGTCCCGAGACGACTTTTGTCGAATCTAAGGTTTAAGTCCCGAGACGACTTTTGGTTTTTGGCAGATAGATACAGGTTGAGTCTGCCATCATTGACAAGATAGATATACCTTGAGTCTGTCGTGTTAAGCAGATAGATACAGTTTGAGTCTGCTATCTTCGACAGATAGATATACCTTGAGTCTGCATGAATAAGATGATAGAAGAAGAGCTTTCAACTCAGACAAACAACGAAGAAGATGATAGGAGAAGATGAAGGCGATTTCAACATTCTATCCAGTTTGTCCGTCCAGAAGACTCCCGTTCAAACTGCGGGGGAGTGTTAGACGAATAAGTGGCCCAAGCCCGATTGTAAGCTTGTGGTCCATTAGGGTTAGGTTTGAGGTTGCTTACTAACAAAGCTATCTATTTATTATAAATAGATATGCCATCTCTAATGTAATTCAATCAATCAATACAATAATTTATATCTTTCACATTTAGATGTATACATAAACTTGAGAATTCATGTTGGCCAGTTTCGAGTTTATAAGAAATTATCATAATTTTACAATAGTAACAAAGCAAAAGGATACTGCCACACGTGTCGCGTTTGACACGGGACCCCATCTATTATAACATTGGTACTAATTTAAAATACATGATTTCATTAAGCCAAAATGATAATGAAATAATATGGTACAAATACGTTTGTCTATAATTAAACATAAGTGTGCACAGTTTAAAAGTAAATATAGACAAACTAGACATTATAGTGAAGGATATTGTCTTAAAGCGCTTGTTTGAAATTAAATGTTATCATGAAATAGTGCACTAACTACAACATTATGCAAGGTCTTGTCGTAAACCCATTTTGGCAACATGGCCTTGAAATACTTTGGGTGGAAGACCTTTAGTTAGCGGATCCGCAAGCATTTCATGAGTTCTAATGTGCTCGATACTTATACGGTGTTCCTCCACTCTTTCACGTATGAATAAGTACTTTGTATCGAGGTATAAACCAGCTTCAGTTGAACTATTACTGTTCGAGAAGCTCACGGCTGGGCTATTATCGCAGTAAATCTTTAATGGCCTTGAAATGGAGTTAATAATTTTAAGTCCAGTGATTAAATTTCTCAACAAGATTGCATGGCATGTCGCATTATAAACTAAGACATATTCAGCCATCATTGTTGATGTCGTTGTTAGCACTTGTTTATGACTCTTCCAAGAAATAGGCCCACACATGAAAATATATCCCGAAGTTGATCTACTAGTGTCTTTGCATTTCCTTAAATAAATAACCAAAGAAAATAAGTCAACATGACTTAAGGTACATAAGTTCTTAAAAGACAGACATATCCAAACGAATAACGAAATATATCGAAGGTCTCTGCTAGAAAGTACAAATCATATATCAAAACTAAGATCTCTAGGGTAAGTCCACACTCAGCACTCATATCCCGAAAGCAACCCCAGCTCCTAGCTTAGATACCTGCCGTAGGAAAAGAAAGTGCGGTTGAGCTTACAAAGCCCAGTGAACAGATCTATATAAACTGAACGCTAAAAGATTACGGATAATCAATATAATCGATATAAGGTACAAAGGGATATCATAGACATGATCAAAGGAAACAAATATAAGGTAAGACAAATCAGAAAGTCAATTCAGAGTGTAAAGGTAGATGAATTCAGAAAGGTCAAATCAAAGTCTAACAAAAAATTACCAAGCCCAAACAAATCATATCATAGTAACCATGGAGTCGCGAGCTCCAAAATTGTGAAAGACGTGGAATGCACCCATACATCAGTCACCAAATATACATATATCATAATGTCATAATCCATCGAATACAAAACAAATCTAGGATGCATCCATTCGCCCCTTAAACAAATAATAATCTTCATAATGCGCATATAATATCAAATAGGGAACGGTGTGAGAAATAAATACACCTAGTTTAGTCAAAATTAGGTTAGCTACTTCATTATCATTTTTCATCTTAAGGGTTTGTAGCAACTCTTTTTGTTTCATTTTCAATCAAAATGTTCTTTAATGTTTAATCTTTCTTTTTGCCATAGATCTTGTGATTTTCATCCATGGAATGATCTAGGGATCCTACAAAAGGTAGCATAGCAGGGTTCAAATAGAACATAATAACATATCATATTTGAGAACCAAGATAAAAGGCTCAGAGCAAATGTAGCAAATCATATAAGTAATCAAAGATAGAGAGGAATATGTCATGAGAAACCTTAACGATAAGGTCAGAATATTTGTACCTTATTCCGAAGCAAAGCAATAATCAAAGAAAACACCACAGGAATATCAAAATCACTCCCTCTTGACCGAACCTAAAGAAATGATGAATTCGAATTACAAACCATTCATTTAAGTTATACTTTCCATTTTTAGTAACTTTCCATTTTTAGTAACTTTCCATTTTTAGTAACTTTCTATTTTTAGTAACTTTCCATTTTTAGTAACTTTCTATTTTTAGTAACTTTCTATTTTTAGTAAGTTTCCAAAATTAGTAATATTCATCATTTGAGATTCTATTAAGTATTTTGAATAGTTTAGGGACCTAACATGTCAACCTTACAAGTTTAGGGTTAAATATGACAACTTTCCATATTTTAGGGTTTAATATACAAAATCAACAATTTTCAAGGTTAAAAGTGTAAATATCAAAGTTTCACATTTTATTCAGATTATACCTTCCATTTTCTGTATTTACAAGTCAAACCCTTAATTTACACATTTTTTTTTTTGAACGGCAACTTTATTAAAAAAAACTAGCAAGGAGCTAGAAAGACATTACAAAGAAATAAGATAGGGGTTTTTTAACCAATACTCCCAAGAAAAAACCCTATTACATCTACTAGAACACCATAAAAAGGACCAAGAAACAATGTCATCAAAAATCGTCGAACGATTAGGAGGCGAAGCGTCAAAGACCAACTGATTTCGAAGCCTCCAAATCCGCCACCAAGCAACATAAAAAACACCTTCTAAAATAGACTTGAGACGGGAAGAAAGTCGAAAGGATAAGAACCAAGCATCCCAATCCGAGAAAGAACAAATCTCCTGCCAATCCAAATCCCACCAACGACAAATTTTACGAAGAACAACCCGAGCCACGTCACATCGAAAGAAAACATGCTGAACATCCTCCATAGCAGCATTACAAAGAGGACACAGATGGGAATCCAACAAAACACCTCTACGGCTAAGATTGACTCTAGTAGGTAACCTATCACGACGAGCACGCCAAGAAAAAACATTAACTTTAATGGGAATGAATTTTACCCATCTCGTTGCAACATCCGACGAAGGGAGAAACAAGTCATCAATAAAGTTTCTGATGACTTTAACCTTGAACTCTCCATCTCCCGACAAATCACAAGTCCACCTATCTTTGGAAGACGAGAGGACAACCGAGTTCATAATTGAAGAAAGGTCATCCCACTGCTGCCGCTCAGCTCCATCACGCACGTCCCGGCGAAAAGAAGCTGAGACCGAAGAAGCTCCCATTTTATTAGCCACCACAATCTCCTTATCCAATTCGAGAGCAAACAAACGGGGAAACTGAACACAAAGAGGGGCATCAGCTAACCATATATCATACCAAAAACTAGTACAAGACCCGTCCCCAATCCGCTTCTTACAATGCGAAGAAAAATCAAAACCAGAATCTTTCAAAGATTTTACTTCACGTAAAATAGAGCACCAAATCGAGGGTTGATCGGTCACATGAAGATCAAACTTTGAGCCATAAATCGCTTGAATAACTTTACACCATAAAGAGCCATCGCCAGAAATGAAGCGCCACACCCACTTCAACAAAAGAGCACGATTCAACGCGAAGAAACTTGAGACACCAAGACCACCGTTCAGTTTGGACGCTAAGACATTGTCCCAAGCTACCCACGAAATCTTTCTATCCGAAGAATCAACACCGTTGAAGAACTTACTACGGATAGATTCCATAGTCTTCAACACGCCTTTTGGAACCTTAAAGATTGACATATAATAAATTGGAGAGGCCCCAAGAACGGATTTAAGAAGGGTCAATCTGCCGCCTATGGAAAGGGTTTTAACCTTCCATTTAGATAACCGGGCTTGGAGTTTGTTCACCAAGCCAACCCAAGCCGACTTCCGAGACATACACTCCCCAACCGTCACACCAAGATAACGAAAAGGAGTGTTCAAAACAGCACACCCGATCCTATTCGCCGCCTGCAAAACAACATTCTGAGAAACCCCGACACCCAAGACTTGGCTCTTAGCAATGTTGATCTTAAGACCCGACGCAAGATGGAAGCAAACAATATTATGTAAGTTCTGTTCGGACCACTCTCCAATGAACATGGCATCGTCAGCATAAAAAAGATGAGAAATATTAACCAAGCCATGCAATTGAAAACCTTTAAACAGCCCATCATCAACAACACGGGAGAAAGAGATATGTAACGACTCCATAATAAGAATGAAAAGATAAGGGGCCAACGGATCACCTTGTTTCAACCCACAACAAAAAGGGAACTCGGATGTTGGGCTACCATTAACCAATATGGAAGCCATGGAGGAAGTAAAAGTACCACGGATCCACCTACACCAATTCGGCCCAAACCTAAATGCTTGAAGAATATCCAAGAGATAATCCCACCGAACCGAATCATACGCCTTAGCAAAATCAACCTTAAAAAACATAGCTTGCTTCTTTTTTCTCTTACACCAGTTTAACATCTCATTTAAGATAAAAGGACCGTCCAATATTTGTTTATTAGCAACAAAGGCCGATTGAGTCTCGGAAACTAAATCGGATATAACAGTAGCCAAACGATTAGCTAAGACTTTCGTGATCACCTTATAAACGCATCCAATCAAACTGATAGGCCGAAAATCATTAACGAACTTAGCATCATTAACTTTAGGAATTAAGGCGATGAAAGACGAGTTACACCCCCTTGGAAACGTACCAGACTTAAAAAAATAGTCGACCGCATCGCAAAAATCCGCTCCGACAAGACTCCAATACTTTCTAAAAAATTCAAACGTATAACCATCGGGGCCAGGAGACTTATTCTCGCCACAGTTCCAAACAGCCCTACGAATTTTGTCCCTCGATACTGCCCTATCCAGCTCATCCACCTGATCCGAAGATAACCGATTATGAAAAGGAGCATTAAGTTTGAGACGATCATGACACGGTTGCTGAAATCGAACTTCAAAGTGATTCTTAAATGCCTCCTTCACAATACTCGGATCAGTACACCAAGTGCCCTCAACGAAAACACCACGAATCGACAACTGAGACCTTTTCTTATTAATAATACCATGAAAGAATTTAGAATTCTCATCTCCTTCGATAGCCCATTTGATTTTAGATTTTTGAACCAGATCCTTAACCTCCAAAAGTTTAATATCTTGCAGCCGTCGGTTTAGATCCATCCGATTGAGAAGGATGTCATCAGAAACGTTTCCCCTTTCCAAGTCTTTATCAATAGAGATCAAATCATTCTGTAGGGAATTCTTTGCGTTATGAAGATGAAACTTTTTATCTTTAACCCATAAACGAATAATAGACTTAAGGTCTTGCAATTTCTTCTTGAACCTAACCATAGCATTGGAATCAGAATGCGAAAAAGACAACCACGCATGCTCCACCATCGAATCAAAACCCTCCATTCTTAACCAAGATTGATAGAACCGAAACGGAGTCGGACCAAAATCAGATAAAACTTCCCTCAAAAGAATAGGACGATGATCGGACAAGTGACGGTCAAGACACAAAGCTGAAATAGACGGATAAAGCGAGATAATACCTTCCGTAACAAGAAAGCGATCTAATTTACTCATTTTAGAGGCTGAGGGATGCGACCAAGTAAACGAGTATGGAGGAAAGGATTGGCGTGTCAAAAAAAACCCGACCTGGCCCCGATTAAGCCTATTCGGGTTTGGTTATGCGGGTAAAAAATTATTCGGGACAATCCGAGTAACCCGGATATTTAATAGGATCGGGTGGTCGACTCAATTGACCCAAATAAATATTTTTCTAATATAAATTTTATAAATTATCTATATAAACGATGAAAAAAAAATCAATTTTATTATATTTTATTCATATTCGGGTTGACCCAAACCCGCAAGGACCCGATCCGAGTTGACTCGAACTCGAACGGACCCGACCCAAGTTGACCTGACCCGAATTGACACGAACCCGAGTAACCCGAATTCAAATAGGGTCGATTTCGGGAATAAAATTTGTAACCTTGACTCGAGCTTGACCCAACCCGAACGTGATCAACCCGACCCGACTAAATGAAAATTTTACAAAAACAACTAGAACAAAAAGTTTATAAATTTTTTTTTCCAAGTAAATGAAAATTCTTCACTTTTTGAAGCAATTCTAATTTCCCCCATTTTAGCAATTCATGAAATTTTAAATTCCTCCATTTGTGTTACCAAACAAAATATTTGGGAGAAATTAAAATGCAAATGCCATGAATTGCCCCTAATATGCCCCAACTAAACGGCACCAAAAGGTTTTTCACGTGATTCATTCATCATGAAGGTTATGAATAAGCATTCACTTATGTATCTTTGTGTGTATGAAATTGAAGTATGCATTAGAGAGCATGTTGAGGCATCTTATAGGCCACCGTTATAGGCGAAATTTGGTTCTTATAACGACGCCAACTGCACCACTGTTGTGCCCTAGAAACGTGATAGGCGCTACACGTGGCTATAACTTGTGTTATTTGATTTTCTTTCTCTGTTTTGATTGTAAAATGAATAAAGTGGTTGTGTTATAAGAATTATTACAAGATAGTGTGTTTTGGTCATGTGTTATAGAAATGTTATAGTGTATAACAAACAGCTCCATTAGAAATCAGTTTTTACCATTTCACAAGAGGACATCATTGGTTTACGCGTAAACAAACTTTTCACTATACACGCAAGGGACTTATCTCCACGTATGTATCTTCCAAAAGGACTTATCTTCATTTGCAATACTTTTACTCTTGCATATAAGAAACCACCCATTTGTATTTACTCGTAAAAACATTATGAGTTTCTCTGTTGTGCCCATTTCCCAATTATGACATTCAAAAATAGTGCGTATCTGCGCCAACCTTGGTGCCACAGTTACATTTGGCTCTCCGCAGAAAAGAAAAGATGTTCCCACGAGAATATATGTAACAAAGGAATCACTCTAGATCAACTTTTTATCTTCCGTGGAATGCAAAAAAACACACAATGGCCGTGTTTGTAGCGGTTTATGTGTAGGGGCATATGAGCATAAAATTTGTTGAATAGGGTTCATTGATGTAAAACATATGCAACTATAAGGCTGCTCACTATGGTCGGTCGACCGTCGGTCGCCACCATAGTGGGTCGATCGATCGCCGGCGATTTTTGGAGAAAAATTCGTGTACTCGACCGTTGTCGTGTGGAGAAAAAGCAACCGAAAATCTGCCACATTTGTTTTAATCAAGGCTGTCAAACTCGAGAGTTTACACGTAAGATCGTACGATCTTACGTGTCCACCTGATAAAATCGTGTAGGATCGGTGTAGGATCGCATCAGAGGTAGTCAATGGTGGAAAGCTCTAGCCGCAAAACAAATGACCCAAATAATAACCATGCGCATTGGATTGAGAAGGCCCCAATGGTTTTACAGGTTTGTTTGCACGTTCAAAACGGGCAACATTGGCATGGAGATGGAAAACGCCAATTCCAAATCGTACAAAGATTTCCAACCAAACGATCTAAATCGTTAACACGAATAAACCTGACAAAAGCAAAACGTTTACCTGCTTTGGATCTACGATTAGGAATAAAAACGTCTATCACCTTCCCATACCCCTCGCAAACCTTCCACAATTTTCCTTCGACCCAAGATTATCAGGAAAATATAAAAAATTATTAAATATCTAAATACTAAATTAAAACTAATCAACTAAATTTCTTCACTTTCTACACCGATTTATACATTAAAAAATTGCACACATATCTCAACGCTAGTTTTCACTTTCACCGCTATGCCTGAATTATCGTCTAACATCTGTTACCTTTGGAGGTAGCAAAGGCTATATAACTGGTAAAGGCAGAATAAGAGTTGGTAATTTAGATTTTGATAGTGTGTCTTTTGTAAAAGAACTTGGGCATTTTAATCTTTTCTCAATATCACAAATCTGTGATAAGCAGCACAAAGTTCTTTTTACTGAAACTGAATGTCTTGTTGTGTCTCCACATCTATATCTAGGTTTGCTCACGGTTCGAAAACCGTACTGAACCGAACAAAGATCGGATCGCACCGAAACCGATCTTGGTCAAAACTCTGGACCGGACCGAAATGGTCCGGTTCGGTCTTCGGTCCGGTCCGATCCAATAAGGCATAATTGCCGGCCTTTTTGTAAGTCCGAACCGGACCGAAGACCGAAAATAAGAAAATGATGGACCGAGGAGCGGATCGAAATAGGTTCGGTCCGGTCCGGTTCGGGCCGTTTCACGATGTGTTCCGGTCTGATCCGCGGTCTGTTTTGCTCACCCCTATCTATATCTATACTATAATAAAGCATTTAAAACATTTTATTTATGAAAGACTTAAAATTTTGGCGAAAATCGGACCCGAGTCACCTAAATGAAAGCATAATAATCCAACTACTGGTCTACAATGGACTTTTGTTCATTTCTACAACCAAATACATATACAACATTTTGACGTGAACTTTTTAAGAATAAATTTCAAAAAGCAAAACTCGTATTCAAAACAAGTAGCCTACGAACAAGATTCGTTAAACAATATTCGTTTCGAACACGCTCCTTTGCGCGAATACTATGTAATATTAGACGATGTAGCACTCGGCAACTAATGACAAAGCATGTTTTATTCCATGTCACACATGTAAAGTCCACCTCAACTCCACCTAGTATCCACCTAGGCATGCATCATTGACCCAAAAATAATGGCAATATCAAAACTCTCTTCACAACTTAAACACCAAACGCTAAATCTATCAACAAGCAACGAGCTCTAATCTTCATCAAATAATTCTCGATCCAACGATAACACTTCACAAAATTTTTATGTGATTCATTTTCTAGATTTAGGAATCGACCACGTGTTTATGTGATTCATTTTCTAGATTTAGGAATCGACCACGTGTTTATGTGATTCAGTTTCTAGATTTAGGAATCGACCACGTGTTTATGTGATTCAATTTCTAGATTAACGAAGAAGTAAATGTTCAATATGAAATTTATTTTATTTTATTTTTGCATGTTCATGATTATGGATTCTTTATGATTGACACTCATATATGCAATTTAGCTCATATATATCTTAGAGAATTATATTACAGTTACAATGATTATAGGTTAGACATTTAGGCTTGAGTTACCCACTAGCAAGGTGACTTTGGCAAATTTTGTGCATTCTTCAGTGAGAAACTCACCTCACGGTGAGTTTTATTTTGTGGGCCCATTTCTTTTTTATTAAGTATATATTAATTGGTTGTGAGTGTGTGTGGGTATTTAGTGGGGTATATTTTATATAAAGTGGGTATCTTAATGAAATGTGAGTTTTAGTGTTGAAAAGTGAGTTGTAAGATGAGTTTTATTTAAAGAGAGAAAGCTGATGTGACACGTGTCTGGCGACTTTAGGCTTGCCATACAGTCCGGCCTTACATCTATGCAATTTAGCTCATATATGTCACCATCCTTCTTTGAACAAACTTTCAAGCCCATTGCGAACATAATAAACTCAAACCCTTTCTTACTATCTTTCACATGATATAATTGTACTTATATATACCTTCTATGTCAAAGTTTAACATAGACCCAAAATTTAGCAAGACTCAATGAACCAATCATAGTCATTCATTTTTTAATCAAAATAATAAAAACTCACTTTTCACTTATTTTTTAAAAATTGAATATCCCACAAACCGTTAATCATTACGCAAAACAAAACATACCATCGCGACGAGAATTAAATCATCTTTCTATAAAGGGGCACTTCTATATACTTTCGACCAAAAAAAAATGATTTTTTTTAGATACGTCTGAAAAAAATCACATGTGATTTTATGAAATCACATGTGATTTGTATCACAAATCACATGTGATATTTTCAGACTTGACTGAAAAAAAAATTCTTCGAAAGTATATCGAAGTGGATGTCTACTGAAAGATAAAAAATACTCGTCGCGATGGTGTATTTTTTATCGTTTGACGATTTACCGTTTGCAAGATATTTTATTTTTAAAAAAGTGATGAAAAGTGTGTTTTTATTATTTTGATCAAAAAATGAGTGGCTAGGATTAGTTTATTGGGTCTATGCTAAATTTTAAATCTATGTTGATCTTCTCATACCTTCTATTCAACCAAGTTCTTAAAAATTAAAACTTTATTTTCACTAAAATATATAATTTTAAATATAAACAAACCCCAAAAGCGCTTATAATATTTTATTATAAAATAAATATTTTATTATATAATTCAGGTTAAAACCGGGTTAAATCGCTCCGATTCAATATTTTATTATAAATTCGAGTTAAAAATCGCTCCAATTGTATATTTTATTAATATCCTCGACCCGCTCCCCAACCCGGCTTATACCCGATGACTTGCCCTTCTTTATTTGTTTCCACGTATCCTTCTCTCTCAAAAAGTGGAACACCGTTTTATTCCAGAGCATAGATCACCGCCTATATCATCTCATCTCTCTCTATCTAACATATGAGATGTATATCTCATCTTTATCTCTCTCTCATACCCGTCTCACCATTGTGGGGTTGTGACGACTTTATTGTGGGGTTGTCACGATTGTTCAAGTTTGGTTCTTCAATGAGATTGTTTTCTTTTGTGGTTCATAAGTTTTTTATTTTGATATAAGTTTGTGTTGAACGATTTTCTTAAATAGGGTTAGCTTGCTTGCATATGAATCTTGGTATACGTAAAATTAAGACTTACGGTTAAGGCTTGCTTATACTTTTACCATTAAGGTGGGTATGACATGAAAATGATGATGCCGTTGATTACATGAGTCTGTGGGGGTCGAGGGGGATTAAAGTTGAGATTGTCCGCATCTTGGCGGGGCAAGTTATTAGACTTGCAGCCATGGCGGACATATCCTCTTATTTCAGCCTTTTGCCTGTCTGGGCCTTATATTATTGGCTGATGCTTGCGTGCATTTTTTAATGTTTGTTTCGCTGATGTTTTGCTAATGTCAGCTTTTATACTATACTGCTTGCTTTTCTCACGCTCTTTCTAGGAGTGTGTGGATTGTTGGGTGTTTGGCAAGCCACAAATCGCCTGAACACAACTCTTTTTGATGCCGCCGATCTCTTCGTTGCCACCAATCATGGTGTGTGGTGTTGGTGATCGGTAGGTGACGTTGGTGAGCTTAAGTGGTTGTTTTGTTTTTTGGGGATGTGTTTTTAACGATGTATTTGCTTGTTGTTTATGTTCTACGATTCTTTTAGTTAGGGTTACTAGGGTTAGGCTTTTGTGGTTTTTGTTTTTTGTGATTGTTGGGTGTTGCTATGTTGACTGGTGTGTGACCATTCTCAGCTTGCTTGCATATATCAGATGACATGGTTTGGTCTCTGCTTAAAATTAAGACTTATGGTTAAGGCTTGCTTATCTCTTTTTTGAATTGAATTTGCTCTTACTGCGTACGGTGGACGGATGGTCGATTGCGAGAATCTCTCGCCTCAGCAACCTCCACGAACGTATTGTCGCTGACAAATAGAAATGTCAGTAATGGCAGGCCGTGACGAGTCTCAATGCCTTTTATAAAGATGAGACCATCCGTATATTGGCGAGGCGACCTATTATGGTCGAAGCCATGGCGTACGTGTCCTGTTCAATATATTGTTAGCCTCTGTGAGCCTCCTATACGATGATTCGCTAATGCTTACCGCATCCTTTCGTGATTCTGCGGTGATGGATGGGGTAATGGCTGATTGCTTTATGTATCGGCTGTAAGCGGTTGCTTTATAGATGCTTTGCTGAATTTAATAGCCCCTCCCCCCCGCCCACCACAAACACCCCCCAAACCCCACCGCCAGTTTTGTAGTGTCTGAGATTTATTTGCAAATAAAATAAGTTGTTTGGAAAAGTATATGTGTGAACATAAGCACTCTCAGCTAATTTGAAAAGCGCACGAGCTTATTTTCCTGGCCATATGACCTTATGCTCTTAAATTAGCGATAAATTCAGTTTGATACGCTTCCTTTTTGGGTATATGTGATTGAAATAAGCTGGTATGTTAATTTAAGGCTCAAGTCATTATTTAGCTATGAATTGTTACTATCATATATTTCATTTTAATCATTGCAAAAAAATGCGAGATCATATATTTACTGGGACATTTGGATTATTTTATATTAAAACCTCAGATGCGGTGCTTGCCTGTTAGACCCGACCCGCTGGAATGTATGTGTTATAGGGTCTTCTTAGGCTGAGTTGTTGGTTTGAGTCGTTTGACCCAATCCATACTATTTTTCGTGTTGTGTCTAACATGCGTCTTGAATCAGATACGTGTCCTCTTGAATGTATTGTTAGCCTCTCTTAGCCTCCTATACGATGCTTCGCTGAATTTACTTATGCTTGCTATGGTGGGTGAATTTTATAGTTACGGTTGTTTGTGGTTTGCGTGTTTTACCGGCATGTGTTTAGGAAAACAAAGAGAGGGTTTGTACGAACCGTAATATTTTAGACCCCGCCTTTGCAAGCTATTTGCACATGATCCAGGTGTACTCCGTTAGTCTTTTTATCAGATGAGAATAGGATTTTAGGAGGCCGTGATGAGTCTCGGTGCAAATTTCCAGATTTTCAGCCATGGTGGATGTATCCTCTTTCTTTGATTGTCTACCTGTCTAAGCCTCATTTTTGTAAAAAAACAATGGTTTTACAAATAACCAGTTTTGTAGTGTCTGAGATTTATTTGCAAATGAAATAAGCTGTTTGGAAAAGTATATGTGTAAACATAAGCAGTTTCAGCTAATTTGAAAATCGCACAAACTTTACATCAACCACCACAGACGTAGGTGTTGTATCTACAAAGATTTATTGGCCGCTGTATTTGATAGCATACTGAATCAGGTATGATTACAAAGTTTGTTCCTTTTCAGTTTTAGCATCCAAAACTCACTTTAATGTTGCAATATGCAGGTTCGTTTTGAATCGTGTTTTAAAAGTGTGGCCTGTGAGAGATGGAGGTAGGGTGTCGTTAAAGAGTAAGCACATCCAAACACTATTGCATGTATGTTAAGGTAATTGTTTCGGAATTTAGAACCTTTGTATCTTTGAAGAGTATTGCACTGTTGTGACGAGTATGATGTCAGTAAAAATTTAACTTGAAACATAGCAACTATGTAGGAATGTGATTATCTGAATGGTTAGGCTGCAACTGTAGAATCAGTATGCACGTTGTTCAGCTAATGGATAAACCAAGAACCATTGAAATAGTTTGTAGGTCTGTGATTATTTAAATTGTTAGGTAGCGATGGTAGAACGAGTATGCGTACTGTTATGTTTGGATATAAGTCATGAAACTACTTATGTCCTGTTCTAGACCAAATAACCACTGATTATTACTTAAGCGGATAACAGTGTCAGGTTAGTATAACAGAAATCCGCAGGATCCATTCCTGTAGCTGACCCTAATGTATGCATTACCCAGGCTCCTACCTGTATATCTGCTTTGAATATGCTTTGTTAGGTACAAAGATAATTACATTCATCATTGTTTATGGTGATTGAAAAATAATCAATGAGATGAATGTAGCTTCAATGTGGATAATTACTAAAGGTTCTGTTAAGTATTTCATATCACTAACTGTTATTTTTTAATTTTATTGAAGTTTTTGTAGAATACACTTGAATTGTAATTGTGTAATTACTAAAGTTGTGGTATGTAGAATTGGGTATCCGTTGGGGAAACACGGTTATAGTTACTCTTTCCGGACATTAAGGAATGAAGTATGTCAAACATGTCGCATAACACTTTTAGGTGTAATAAGTGATACTCAGTTTGAACGTTCATGGATTTAACCAGTGTTCACAATTTCGACCCATTTAATTTGTTAGTTTTGTTTTTTTAATTTGTAGTGGGTCATACGTGTTAACATTAAAAAGATGTAAAAAATGAACTTATTAAACTGGTCAATATCATTGAATTTAGCAAGTTAGATTAGTGTAGACATGAGATAAGCCTGGGTATCATGTGAGATACACATTCAGATGGACATTTAAGAGTGGTTTGATATTGTTTTCCAAGTTAAAACGCAGCGAAATCGGTGCATGTTTTATTAAGCTGAAGCTGGTCCCGTAGCGCAAACCGGTTAACAGATCGTTCGGTTTGGGTCAAACAGAAACCAGTTCGTCACAAGGGCTCAAAACCGTTTGAGATAAACCAAAACCGTTTTTGGAACCGGTTTCTTACCGGGTTGAGGTGAAACCGGTTTGCCGGTTTGGAACCGGTTCGGTTCCGGTTAACCGATAAAACCGGTTTGGTCTTTTTTTTTTCTTTTTTTTTGGTGATATACTATAAACTGAATAACCTTCAACTTTTATTTAATACAACCATAATATTACATAAATCGGAAATACAACATAAAGGAATAAAACATAAGTAAATACAACACGCATAAAGAAATACAACATTTTAAAATACAAAACACAATACATAGTAACCATGTGACATAGACCCATCTTGTCATCTCCGTTTGGTCCATTTTCAGCTCCGCTGCTCATCATATATCATGCCGTGGTTCTCCTGAAGAACTTCGCTACTACAACTAAAGCATATTTCTTGATCGGTTAATTGAGAGGCTTCATTTTGTTGCACCTCGACATTAAAGACCCTTCTTCAACGGCTAAGGGTAGTTCAAGAGGAATGTGTCTTGTTTACGCTCCTAGACGTCCTAAGTGGATCCCTTCAAGCACATGCAACATCTCTAAGACTCCGGAGTTCGTCTTGTTCTTCGGAATGTCAACAACCTACCACTTGTTGAAAATGCGATTCAGAAGCTACCGAAGAGCTGGACACATAATATATCCATGGCCATGCGGAATAGAACAGAAACTGATTTTCCTTTGCCTTTCGCAAAACCCCAATACATCAAAAAGGTTGCAAAGTCCTTTAGGATGAAATGTCTGAGACAAAATCCCACTTTGAGATATTGCTCATACTCGAGACATTGTAGATTCAGTCCTTGCCTTTTTTGTATGTCCTTTTAACGTGTAGCAACGAGCATAGGATCACGACTCACCCCCGATGGAAGAACCCCCCACCACGTGTTGATTGAGTATGGTTAGTACCATATTTTGTATAATACATATTATACAAACTTAGAAAAGATTCGTTTGAAACCAATCCAAGACCTAGTTGCAAAAACATCATCTTGAAACTCCAAGTCCCTACTTATATCTCGATAAGTAGTCTACCCGGAAACATTAAAACATAGATTTAAAACGCTTGAACAAGTAATTATCGGTGGCATGTTTTTCAAATACTTCTTAGTTTTTCTCATTGGTTTAACCATACATGACAACAACCCCCACCAAGTTCTAATCAAGGATAATTTGCAACTAATGAAAAAACTGTTGAAGTACCAATGGAGATGTATGGGTGTAAACCCACCGACAAAATTAACCGTAGCATATTGAAACACTTCAAGTAATGGTTAAGCGTTTCAATCAAACCCAGATCCACCGGAAATTTTTTAAACCATCAACCATTCTATTGACCAAAATGTCATGAAAACACCCGAACGTGGGTTTTCTGTTTCAAAAGCCACATTTCGAGACATATCAAAAGTGGAGTTCCATCGTGTATCAACGTCCCAATTTGGTGAATAACAAGGTTTATCTGCATCCCTACAGATTCTCATATAGCGTTTTCGGATTTTATCACCAGATTTAAAAACATCTTTTAGCATTTGTTTGAAAGACTCTTTCATTTGATTAATTATGGGGACCTTTAAACCAGCTTGCACAACCAAGTTAATGATGTGTGCAACACAACGACTATGATAAAACCTACCCGCCATTGGGTGGTTTATAATTTTAATATTAGTTTTTTTCCAGGCGCTTATGTTTGTTGCCAGCATTTAATCGAAAGTAATTGATATAATTTTTTTTCTTGGCAAACCATAAAAATGACAAAGACTTTTCCAACATATACTTCAAGTTTGTACCCGTGTGAGGAGACGGAAATTCTTCGAATGAAATGACCCGCTTCATCATTTGCCAAGTACTAGGTTCAATCCAATGTGCGGTAACACACATGTAAGAACCGGGCAAATTATGAGGAGCGGACCATACATCCGTTGTTAGTTGACCCTAAATTTAAGTTGGCGGCAAACCATCAATTATTGCTTGTTTAGCCGCTACCCATAATTTCATTGCATCACGTTTGAGAGTAGAACAACTTACATGAGTGTATCAGAGTGTTCTGGAACACCCTCGTTGTCTGCTCGTGGTCAAAGTGGTTGAATGGTAACCCTCTTTGAATCACCAAACTCGCGAATTGTTCACGAAGATAATCCGGATTGTACATGAAAATTTGCCCATCTCGCCCATCCGACCGTTTGCCCCCTTCCGATTCCTGATTCTGCTGCTCCTTAATACTTTCACATGCGGAGAGTTAATATGATTCTTAACGCGTGTGGAACCTCCGAGAAGAAATGAAAGCAAATTACTGCATTGAGCTTTTTCAGACCCTTGTCCATAATGCACATTGTTGAAAGTCTTCCAAACTTTCGGGGTTCGATTGGTTGGTATGATTTCACGAATTGTCAGTGCACTTGTTGAACCAGCACCGGTTAGTCAGGCGGATTCACTTACCATTGAGGTGGGATAGGTTTTTTTGAATTTGCTTAAGAAGGATTGTAGCTAATGTAAGTGTGGATTTACAATGTAATATAACACACTTATTTTTATGTAGCACAAGGAAAATCATAGATAGGATAAGAAAATGAGAAAAGGGGTGATTCCAGGGTCCTCCATTGTCTCAAGATAAGATAGAAAGGATAAGAAAATCAGAAAAAGGGTGATTTCCCGGGTCCTCAATTGTCCTCACAAAATCGGGTCGGGTCCAAACCGGTTTTTGAAACCGGTTCACATGAGATAAGCCTGGGTATCATGTGAGATACACATTCAGATGGACATTTAAGAGTGGTTTGATATTGTTTTCCAAGTTTAAAATGCAGCGAATTGGTTGCATGTTATTATAGCTGAAGCATCCCCATTTTTAATGTCTTACTATGTTTGTAGGTTAAAAATTTAAAGAGACAAGTTCAAGACACAACAAAAATAGCTCAGGTGTAGGAAATAGCTGCGAAGGAGCAACGAGAAAAGATAGCGAAAGAACCAGAGATTCTACAAGTATCTTAGAACAGATTCTACAAGTATTTTGATATTTTGTAGTTCTTTGCATTATACATGTTTTGTTTGATCTGTTTGTTTATTAAAACACTGTTGGAATGTTGAATTTAAAACTCTTTAAGTGAGTGAGTGTGACCACAAAACACACTGACTGACAGGGGTTTACAAACGCCTCGCAGCGGAGCGCGAGCAAACCCCCTCGTTATATACAAGTTTAATAATGTGGCATTTTTGTCCCTTAAATCTCATTTTCTTCATAATAGCCACAATTAACTTATGACACTTGACTTTTAATGTTGACCTTCCACTTAAAATTCATTGATTAACAAATCTTAATAAGCATTCCAACACAAAAATATTATATCAAACTAATACAAGGGTATTTAAAATAAGAAAATACCTTAACGGGTTTTGGTTGGGCTTGAAAAACCAAAAGAGTTTGCTGGGACAGCTGAGCTTGTTGGGTCACGGCCAGTAACATAGTATGTTGGGCCATAGATAAGTCACGAGCCTATTGGGCCAGAAGGGACGAGTGGGCCGGTAAGAGGCGGCTTTTGGACTGCAGTTGGTCCATGGACTTCAACCAACTTGCCTGACTATTGGATCGAGCAGAATAAGGGCTAGGAATTGAACCGGGTCTTTAGTGAGTTAGTTAAATCGATGTTTATGGTCATGTATAAATTTGCACCTATCCCGGAAATGACAAGTACCTTTGGGAAAATGGTTACAATATTAGGATGTAGGTTGGCCATTCGTACCGCCAGGGGGATTATATGAAGTTGAATTTGAGTTATTAGTTCGGTTTCCATTAGGATTATCTTTTATATAATAAAAGATAATAAGATTGGCATTGCGGTTGACTCCTCAGTGGTTCATGAGGCAGCTAATAAGATTGGGTGTATGGCTACTAAACTTCCCTTTCCTTACTTGGGGATTAATATTGGTGATTGCATGTCGCGCATAAAGGCTTGGGATAATGTCATTGAAAAAGTCTTATGTCGTCTTTCTAAATGGAAGATGAAGTCTCTTTCTATTGGTGGGAGATTAACCTTGCTTAAATCTGTGTTGGGTTCGACTCCTTTATATTACATGTCAATGTATAAAGTCCCCATTCAAGTGCTGAATAAGTTAGAATCCATTCGTTATCATTTTTTTAATGGAGTGGAGCATAATGTGCGGAAAATGTCATTTGTCAAATGGAAAAATGTCCTGGCCATCAAGAGAAAAGGCGGTCTTATGTGTTCACGAGTTTCTATGGGTTGAATCGCGCTCTTATTTTTAAATGGATTTGGCGATTTAGATCGCAAAATTCCTCTATCTGGTCTAAGGTTATTCAAGCCATCCATGGTGTAGATGTTGTTTCTGGTCGTAAGCCTTGTTTCTCGTCGAATTGGTATGATATCAACCAAATCATTCCTTCTCTTCAAAAACAAGGTATTGATCTTCTTGATTATATGCAAAGAAAGTTGGGCAATGGTGAGCATACGCGGTTCTGGGAGGATCCTTGGAAGGGAGGTGTTCCTCTAAAAATTTTATTTCCCAGAATTTTCTCTCTTGAAATGGACAAATCCATCTCTGTGGCATCCAAACTTGCTGATTCTAGTGGTTGTACGTCTCTCAGACGTATTCCCAGAGGTGGTATTGAGCACGCTCAAATGGAAGAGTTACATTCGTTCTTGGATAATACTATTCTGTCTGATATGCAAGATAGGTGGCGTTGGACTCTTTCTGGAGATGGGGAGTTTTCAGTGTCTACTCTTAGAGGCCTTATTGATGATAAAACTATTGCTTCTGTTGGTTCTAAAACTCGTTGGAATAACTTTGTTCCTAGCAAGATCAACATTCTCGCTTGGAGAATTAAGCATGATTTTCTTCCAACGCGTTACAACATCTCTCGGAGAGGTATTGATTTAGTCTCAATAGCTTGTGCTTCTTGTACGTTGGCTGAAACCACAAGTCATATATTTTTTACTTGCTCGTTGGCAAATCACCTATACTTGAAGATTGCTAGATGGTGGAACGTTACTATTACGGATATGACGTCGTATGAAGATTGGTATGCTTGGTTTTCCGCTCTTCGTTTTGAATCTAAGATAAAGAAGATCTTCGAAGGTGTTTTCTACATCACCTGGTGGCTGCTTTGGAATTTTCGAAACAATTCTATCTTCAGCTCTACTTTTCAGCCTAAAGCTCGTTTATTTGATGACATTTTGGCTTTTTCCTTTCCTTGGTGCAAGTCCAGATGTAAGGCGAATTTTAGTTGGGTAGATTGGTTAAAGAACCATTTTCTTATTTCTTTGTAATTTGTTCTCTAGCTCCTTGCTAGTTTTTAATGAAAGCTGCTGTTCTAAAAAAATAAAAGAAAAAGCAGTTTCTAGGGAGGAATGCACAATCAATATGGATAGTGCGGTCATAACATGTGGTACTACGATAGAAGATACCTTGATGTTTTTTCCCACAAGCATCACATTTACACATAATTGTTTGAGATAACACTTAATATGCATACTTGATTTAGTGAGTAAAGCATAATTCCAAATATCCGATCCATTCAACAATATTTTTCATATTCAAGAAAGCATCATTAAACATTCAATAACAATAACCTATTTAGAAAGTAACCACCTTTATCATATCCATAACACACTGAGATACAACTTTGTTAACGATTTTGCTTTTTTTTAGTGTCTATGCGTTTTTTTAGATAATAATTTCTATTTTGCTCTTTGTGTTTTTCTGCATGCTTTAATAGATACATGCAATATGAATCCGTGGCGGAGCTAGAGCAAAACTAAAGTGGTTCATTTGTTAGATGATACATCAAAATTAATGGACCAACGGGTCTGCTCATGTTGTCAAAACCTTTATAATTTAGTTGTTCTTTTCTTAATAAAGTCACAATATGTATGACAATTACATGTTCTTAAAACCAAAATCTACATAAAACCATTCAACTTACTTCTTCAGCTTTAATAACAAATGTAAAATAACAGATTCTATAATAAATTATCTATTATTATTAATCCGATATTTGAATTTCAACAAAATGGTAGTTTAGGTGTATAAAAAAAAGAGAATCACTTTCATTTCTTATGTATATGTATCTAATTTTTATCTTAAAGTATATTATGATGCATCTAAAAGATTATCAATGCATCTAATTTAAGTTGATGCATCTTTGGTAGAATCGGAAGCAACCTTTCTACCTTTGGCGGGGGCAGGCTGTCTACGTCTCAACCTCTCCCATACACCGTGGAAAAGGGTATTAGGACCCTTAACCCGTGAAAGACGGTATTAGGATTTACTTTACTTTTATTTTTATTTTTTTTACATTTGATTCCAAGTATTTTTACTCAAATTCAAATTATCATATGATTTGATATATATATATTTTAGGAGTTTCAACTATGTTAAGTTAGCATAAAACTAGGGATTCTTAGTTGTGTTTACGATGTAAGAGTATTTGTTCGGTCTCTTTTGTCTTTTATTCAACATATATATTAGCATTCAGTATTATAAACTTTTGCTTTTATTTTATTTTACTTTTACTTTTCGTTTTAAACAGAAAAAACAATAAGATATACAAAAAAAGAAAAAACAATGATTGTTTCGGATAAATCCTTGAAACTAGTCATTTAGATAACCGGGTATTTATGATAGAAAATCAATTTGCATGCACTAATAATTTAGAATTAGTTAGGTACCCGCGTGTTACATCGAAATATACAATGCAATTTAATTTATTGACGACCAAATCTTATGTGAAAATAGTTAAGACATCAAAACAAATATTATCTTACAAAATTTTTTATTAAAATAAAAATTTCATTGTATAATGAAATATAACGTACACACAAATAGGGCTGTAATCAAGCTAAGCCGAGCTCGAGCTTGACAGGGCTTGAGCTCGGCTCGAAAATTACAAGTTAGGCTTAAGCTCGGCTTGATAGCTTGACAAGCATTATTCATCAAAGCTTGAGCTCGGCATGAATAATATTCGAATAAGGCTCAAGCTCGGCTCGAAAAGCTCGAATTTATTCAAAAATGTTGTCTTTGATAACCAAACTTATCAATAAGGTCAAAAGAATGCGTGATTGAGTAAAGAGTAAGAAATTTATACAAAACATTTGAGCATTAGGGTTTAAAATATCCTTTTAAAATAAATATTTAATTATTATACCAATATTAACATTGACATTTACATTGCTTATACAAATATATATATATAACAGAAATATTTATGTACATGAAAGCTCGAAAAGCTCGATAAAAGCTCGAGCTCGGCTCGTTATGTGTTTCGAGCTTGTTTATTGGGCTCGGGCTTAGGCTCGAGCTCGATAAAAGCTCGGCTCGATCGAGTCAAGCTCAAGCTCGAGCTCGAGTTGCATGATAAAAACTTGGCTTGATTGCAACCCTACACACAAATATGCCAACACTTAATATGCATAAATGAATTGGTGAGTAAAATATGATTCCAAATATTCAATCCATTCAACAACATTTTTCATATTCAACAAGTTTCACTAAACATTCAACAACAATAACCTATTTGAAAACTAATAACCTTTATCATTATCCACAACACACTCAGACATCTATGTTAATAAGGACGGGATTGTGACCGTACTTCGTTGCGAACATAATCTTTATTTATATAGTCTTGAAAGTAGAAAGTACAACATTTGAGTATATAAGTTTATCATATAACTAGTCACATGTGTTTTTAAATAGTTAATTCATCATGCTTATTATTAGATGTATGAAACATTTATAATTCTATTTCAATTTTAATTTTATTGTATATTCAAGATTGACTAAATATATTGATGCAAATTGTTGTTTTATTTATTTCATCGATTATTAGATAACTTCAATAAATAATATAAAGTTCTCACAATTTTAAATTTTCTATAAATTTTTCCTTGTAAACATTACTAACTATAAACATTATAAGAATCAAAATTCTACCTCTATACATATTGACGCAAAATGTTTGAGAATTCCATGTTTGAACACTGGCTAACAGATTAAGTTCTTTTTTAACGGGATATATATATATATATATATATATATATATATATATATATATATATATATATATATATATATATATATATATATATATATATATATATATATATGTGTATATATATGTATATACATATATATATATATGTATATACGTGTGCATATGTATATACGTGTGCATATGTATATACGTGTATATATGTATATATATACATATATATATATACATATATACATATACATATACATATATATATATATACAGATATATATATACATATATATATATATACATATATATATACATATATATATATATATATATATATATATATAGATATA
>BQNB010109254.1:5658-22789 GCA_026074375.1 Tanacetum coccineum | reverse complement strand
GCGCTTTGTTTTTTAAGATGATGTTTGGTTTCATGATGTGACAGCCACATCTTCGATACATGGGACTATAATACAATTACTATTTTGTGTTCTTGCTCTTTTTGAGACGAGGCCGTGTTTTTGCGAGGCTGTTAGAAATTTGGATAAGTTTAACTAGAGGCTTGGCGAGGCAGGTTCGTAGCTTTGCAGCCATGGCGGATTTATCCTTGAGATTGTCCATACCTTGGCGGGGCAAGCTACTTATACTGCCAGCCATGGCGAATAAATTTATAACCTTCGATCGAACAACGCTTTGGTTAGTAAATGTCTTAGTTTTCTGAGTCTTCCGTGTGTTCACGGTCTAACATTTTGGCACTTTTGGCACTGCGATTAAAACGGTGGCGATATCAGTTGTGGGAGGCTTTGATGAGTATAACCTTCTTCGATGGAACTAAGATTATCCGTGTCTTGGTGGGGCAACTCATTACAGTTGCAGCCATGGCGGTTGGATCATGTTTCTTCAATTGTTAGCGGCCTCATCTAGAATATCGGGTCGGGCGCGGTTGTAGGGAGTGCATTAAACACTTCTCGGGGGAATAATCTTCATGGTTAATATATAAGGTATAATAATTATCATAATTATAATACTGATTGGCAGTGGGCTTTATTTGACCCGTAACGTGGTCAGGCATCCCGAACGGCATTTGAACAAACGCAAATTTACGCCCTTACAACAAATATCCACATTATCATGAAGTGTGTCTTATGTATTTGCATACACTATTGGTGATTTCCTAGTTCCCACCTATTTGACCCGTTCAAAATTTTGGCCTATTACAAATAGAAATGAAGCTGAAATCTTACGATTTAAAATATGAGCATAAATAATTTTAAAGTTTGTGTTCATTATATATTTCTGTTCGTTCACATTTGCCCGCTTGAAACGACCAGATTGTAGCCTCATTTACTGCTTCTATCTATTGCAGGTGACGACGATGTTCCAACAGTTGTGAGTCCCTGAGTCCCTGATTGATGGGGACGTGTAAAGTTAGCATTCGTCTTGGCAAGGAAACACCACAAACCATGATAGGCATACAAATATGGAAACACGAATCTGGACGATTCACGCCAGCATTCGTGAAGTCAAGTCAGCATTCATCTTGGTAGTGATTGGTAAGCGACCCCGAGCTTTTTCTTTTGTCTAGGCACAAGATAATTAGGCGGAAGAGAGCGAAAAAAGTGTGTGATGCTGAAGTTGCGAAAATGTTGATCCCACGCCTTGATCGATTCTTTACCTTGTAAAGTGTATGTTACCTTGGATGAATCCAAAATAACAATGGTAGAAACTTTGTGTGTATATCAAAGAGTATGCGGAATCTACTCTTTAATACTCTAGAAGATATATCAATGAAACAGTAATTATGTAAAGAACACAAGATACAACCAAACGCTTCAATATTATTGATAAACAACAACACGAGTACTCTTGTCCTAGTACTAGGGTTACAAACCTTGAAGCTTACAATGAGATGCTGTGTAGGTATGTGTATGATAATGAGATGAATGAGTGCCTATGTTATCTCAAATTCAGCTCATAAGCAGATGCAATTTTTATAACACAAAACCGCTTCTATTCTAAAAAAAGTAATTAATCCCACACACCCAAAAGAACATTATGTTATTGGTTTGCTACATAATATATTTAAATGACATTTACCATCTTTTTCATACATTTTCAATCATTGCCATTTATTTCGATTTTGGTTTTGATGGATACATACAAGGGGGGCGGGGGTCGACTTATGTGACTCCTGCTCTACTTTAAGTTGGGATATATTTCCTATAGCCCCCACGCCGTATTCTTGATTTCAATGAAAAGCCTTTATTTTCATAAGACCTTTCTCAATGGGGATTAACTTTTTGGAACCAAATTGTATGAGATTCCTCGCTAAATCACTAAATCACTAAATCGAGCTTGGCATAAGGTAGTTATCTTTTTTTGAACGACGGATTTTATTGAAACAAAAGCTAGCAAGGAAGCTTAGAAATTTCATCTAATAATAATCAAGGTTGCGGGTTTTTTTAAACAATTTACCCAACTAAAGACTTTTTACATTTTTTTTTATGTTTTACATCTATCTTTTTTTTTTTAGGCTATAGGTAATTATATATTTTGGATTATACACATGAGACTCTCAATTTGAAAATCTTTAGAACCCAATTAATTACTTAGGGATTATGAACTAAATAAATATCAGGATAATGGCCAGCTGCCTGATGTAATTCGTTTATTATTTGCAGTTGACTTTCAACAGGTCAAGAGAGCGGAAAGAAGCTAAAATAGAGTCATACGGACAGAGAGCAGAACAGAAGCGAAGAAGGTGCACACTTTACACCTGGAACTGAGGTTGTTATTCTTTTAAGTTGCACAACTTCTTTTTGATCTTTAGCATCGAGGAACACCAGTTTACAGTTTGTGGTTCAGCACTGGAATTTTTATGGTTGCATTTGAAGTAAAAAGATTTGAAAACCAGAAAAAAAAGCAAGCGGAAAATACGTTTCTGCATAGCTGTACTTTCCTTTCCCCTGAGTTTTAGTATGTGTATGTAAACTCGCACCTTTTTTGTCCCCTAAAAAATCTTGATATTTGTTTACAGTATTTAGAACTATTTTATGCTTAAACACTTATTAATATAATAATCTAACAAGAGTATTTTAAGCATTCAAATTGGTCTATAGCAGAATTTTCACTTATGGGTGTCTCCTAATTTTAGATTGTTGTATTGATAATCGTAGAATTATTCTCGCACGTTAGACCACCTTCTCAACAAGAGGCGTAAAAGATAAATATAGAAGAATATGTGAATAGGTTTGTTCTATAACAGATGGTCATGTAGATGTATCATATTTCAATAAATGCTTTAGAGAAAAAATAATACTTTCATTCATAGTAGCATAACCAAAAACTCGGCGGCACTTTCAAACACCAGGAAGAAACGGAACATACAGAACACCTCTAAGCATCCAATAAGTTTACACCAGTCTGTCAGTCATTTATGCACTGAACAATAATTAACAATCCATATTATACAAACGTTTTGATAATCACATACAATTAAATGCCCATGCCCTTCACATTGGTTACGCTAAATTTTAACCCAAAACAATTGAGAGAAATTGAGTTGTCAGAAAGCCTATCAAAATCAAAAGAACCTTTGTGCCCAGCCCCGAGCTATACAAAAAGTTTTACTTACAAAAATATGGGAAATATATAAGTTACAACAAATTTAACGAACCTAAATCCTGTCATGTCTCTATTTTCATCAATTAACATTATACCAGATAAGGTTTATAGGTTTTGTCGTTTCCTGTTAAAATTTTATTCTTCAGTTAACTTATCATCTTTCTGCAATGAATAGGACACTTGAGGCACAAAGGAGTTGACATCTTATGATTATCGTGATGAATTCAAAGGGAATGATAGTTGGATGGATTATGTGTCATTGGGTTCATCAAACATAATCATCATTACCAGAAGGACTAGCGTTATGGGTGCATATCTATCTCATCAAATCATCAAAATTGGGCTCGCAAGGGTTCTAATCCATCTGGACAAGTAACTCATTGAATTTTGCCAATCATACGATATATATTAAACGCAATTTTGGCTATGAGATTATAAGTATATGCAATATAAGGGAAAATCGTCAAATAGCCCTCCTGTTATTTGGCAGACCTCCCCATTGCACCTCCTATCTGTTCATAAGGATATTATCATAAAATGCAGATTAAAATCATCGAATCATGTTAAAGAAACTCATGTTAGAATACCTTTTTACTTTTGAAGTCCATATATTTTTGTTTGACCTTGAAATTTTGCAAGCATAGTGGACATATCTGAATTCAGACTAGCTTTTGGATGTATTCCGGCCAAAACAGAAAATTAGAATGATTTTTTTGCTCATTACCTGTTCCACACTTATTCTGTTACCCTTCTTTTTAGTGCCATTTCTATGAACATGGAAACCAGTAAAACAAGAATATTAAAATAAAATTGTAGCATTCAAGTGGTTTTTTGTGTTGTGATGTAGGGATCGTTGGCTAAGGTAAAGTTTTATGTCAATTACAAGGGTACATCGCTTATTGAGCCACTTCAAAAGTTGAACAGAACACAAACAACATTACATATGAGATTTATAAATGCATGTATTGAAGTTCCTCATATTCCGTGTTACAAAACTTGATGAAACATTTTGTAGGTTTTGGCTAATAATTTGAGATACTTTCTGAGGCGACCAACAACAGAAGACTCGAGCTTTTAAAGGATTTATCATTTCAGAAAACGCATAAGATGTTGAACATGCAACCTGCTCTATTTCATGTGACGTTGACATTAAAGTGTTGTATTTACGTTTTTACTCCTTTATAAGAGTTAGCATTGCGTGATGATTCTTGAATTTTTGCTCATGATCAACATGTTATCCGCCCCAGCTTATTCTATTGTTGTATTATATTAGAAACATACACAACTTTAAACAAAGAATGCCGCAATGAAAACGAAAAACCTCGCGCTCCGCAGCGAAGCACAGGTTAAAAACCTTGTTGCTAATGAAAATTGAATATTGCTAGGAATTGAATGAAGTATTACTGGTGAAGTAATGTACGAAACAAGTTGTAAACAATACTAATCTAGTTGTAAGTTGTAACCAATACAAATGGGTAATAAAGTTTTCTCATTCTAAGTCATAATCAGTTAATCAATTACATGTTAATTTTATTGTATCGAGTGAATAGAGATTTTATAAGATAGCAAGATCAAATTATTTTAACCTTTTATTTCTATAACATCGATTGATTTAATCAGACCATGTTTGGGTGTTTTTAACATTTTCTTTGTGATTTTCTCATTCTAAGTCATAATCTGTTAATCAATTGCATATTAACTTCGTTTTTGTTCGATTATAAGTTATTTTATTGTTGTTTGATAATGATTTTAGTGGTGTAGGCGATGCTTGGTAGTGATGGTGGCGGGGTGGATTGGTGGTGGTGACGATGATTGGTGGTGGTGGTAGCGGCCGGTGGACTTGAAATGTAAAACTTAACGGATGATCGTTAAATATTTAACGAAAAACCCCAAATTGGCCAAAAGAATAAGTTGGGCGCCTTTTTATGCAAGAAATTTTTTTTGATACCTTGATTGGAAATGACCCTTAAGTTGGGTACCTTTTTGTGCTATTTGCCTTTGCCCAAATAATATTAGTTGGGTCCGGGATCGATCGATCTTTTTAACACCCCAAATGATATCCATGTTAGTTTTGACTTTTTAAGATACGCTTTGTCGAAAATCGATTTTGCCCATATGACCGAATACGAGGGGAATATGTTTAGTCGGTCTGGTTTCTCGATTTAGTTCGGCCCAAGAACTATTATGCTCAACTCTAGGCGTGAGCAATGGTTGTTATTTCCGTAATAATATTTCGTAACGTAGTTGTGTTTGTAATCATTATGTGCAAAATGATGAAATAAAACATTCTTAAAGGTATGTTAATAATTTTTACAAAACATACAAGTAGTTGAAACAAAGTGGTCAAAACATATATATGCTACAAGATAGGGGTGAGCACGGTTCAAGGACCGGACTGGACCGGACCGACCTTGGACTGAGACCGAAACTAGCCAAAACGGCGGACCGAGGACCGGACCGAAATGGTACGGTCCGGTCCGGGTCGGTCTTCGGTCCGGTCCGGTCCTACACGCATTATCATCGGGTTTTTGGTCGGACCGGACCTACACGCATTATCATCGGGTTTTTGGTCGGACCGGACCAGACCGAGGACCGAATTGGTCCAAAACACCGGACCGCGGACCGGACCGAAATACCTTCGGTCCGGTCTGGTTGGTCCGGTCTTCCGGTCCGGTCAACAGTCCGGTATGCTCACCCCTACTACAAGATACTTTATTCGTTTGTTGAGTATCATTTCTTTTGTCCCACATGGGTAAAGAAAAGAAACTCCGCTTACTTTATAGGGTTAATTGCTTAAAAATGTACTATACTTGTCACTTTTTGTCATTGTATGTAGACAACTATTTTTTTTGTTATTGTGTCGTTCAACTTTTAAATTCGTGCTATTGTGTGTATTTTGTGACCATTTTACCCTCACTTTTTTCAAATTTTGAAGGGTAAAATGGTCATTTTACATGCAGAAATAGTCGCAGAATACACACAATAGCACGAATTCAAAAGTTGAGCGACACAATGACAAAAAAAATAGTTGTCTACATACAATGACAAAAAATAACAAGTATAATAAATTTTTAAACAATTAACCCTACTTTATATATTGTGTTGTATTTGACTCACTTAAATTGAGATTAATATTATATTGTATCGGTCAAACTTTCGCATGGCTAAGACAATATATCCGTGTGATGTTTCGTCTAAGACAATCAATTTAAATTCTCAATTTTTATTTCTTTTTGTTACATTACACAAACGAGGTTCGTAACTTGCGTGTTATCGTGAAACGTGCGAGACTATTTTCCAACAAACCAATAAGGTCAGTATTATTTGTTAGTCGTTGGGACGGACTCACCTTGCAACGTAGCGATGACCTCAAGGACTATTTTCGTAAATATATTTAAAATATATAGTAAACTTCAACATTTTTTATAAAATCATACGCATGTCAGAAGTATTTCAATATTGGGCTCGTTTTGTTCGCAATTCGATGATCTTTTCAGTGCCATTTTTTTCGAATAAATATTATTTTTAAATATTCGATTTTTTTATATATTTGGTTTTCGATATGATTCAGTCTTACACAAAAATGGCAGTTATGCTTTTTTTGACCAAACCGACCCTGATATGGACCCATCATTTCGATCCGGTGTAGGGTTGAGCAAAGTAACCCGAAAACTGACCCAACAATCCGACCGAAACCGGGCCGAACCGATCTTATTCGGTTCGGTTTTTGGTTTGGATATGTATTTCGGTTTGGTCAGTTCGGTTCGGGTCAAAACCGACACTTTGTCAGTTTGAACTACCTAAATCGAACAGACCTTATTCAGTTCGATTTCGGCTTATATAGTGTATACTCGGTTCGGTTCTCGGTTGGCAAATTTCCCTTATTCGGTTTCGGGTCGGTTTCGGTTTTTGTTGGTTGGGTCGGTTTCGACCCGATGCTCACCCCTAGTCCGGTGTTACGGACAAAATCAGTTTTCGGTCCGATTCGATTTTTAGACCGTGATCAGCTTTAAATTGGGTTAGTAGGATTTAGGTCCATTTGAGTTTGTGTCAACTCGAATATGAGTGAAATGGTAATAGAATTGCATACTTTGTATTTGTTATATGTTATAGTTTAAATAGATAATTTATAAAAAGTACAAGTTTATTGATATAAACTAAAAACCTTTATTCAGGTTAAACAGTTCGATTAGAACCCGAGTTAGCAAAACGTATTTAACCAAATACACGATTCTATTTGGCATTCGAATTGACCTAAATAACCAAATAAAATTATTACTCGAATAACCCGACCCGAACATTCTTAGTCGGGTCTGGGGTCGATCGATCTTTTTAACACCCACAATGTTAGTCGAGTTTGTGATCGATCGACCTTTTTAACACCTCTAATGATATCCATGTTAGTTTGACTTTTTTAAGATTATGCTTTCTAATCATTCGATTTAAATTTAACGTTGGACATAACATTGAAGGTTTCTTGTTCTTAAGAAATCATATACTTTATGATAATCATTTTGGTTAGGGCGTACTTGTGAAAATATTTGCCAAAAGTACGTTTGAGCATGATTACCGCTTGAAAATTAAACCGAACTAAAAAACGATTTTGCCCAAACACTGAACTTGTGGACCGGGTTAAACAAAGCATAATGGTCGGTCTGGTTTCTCGATTTGGTTCGGCTCACGATCTATTTTGCTCAGCTCTAGCCGTGAGCAATAGTTGTTGTTATTTCCAATAATAACATTTCATAACGTATTTGTGGCTGTAAGTAATCATTATATGTAAAATGACATAATTAGGAAAAAGATCCTCTCAAGTTGTGGTCAAACATGATACATCATGTTAAGTTTGTTGTGAGTGTAAATAAATTAATGGGCCCTTGATTTTTATTTAAAAAAATGTTGTATATATTTAACTTATTTGTGATTGGTGAACATGATGTATCATGTTTGACTCAACTTTAGAGGATTCTAATCCACGTAATTAAGCATTCTTAAAGATTTGTTACTAATTTTCTATCCTCATACCTCTATTTATCTTATTTAATATATTTTCATGCACCTATGGAAAAAGAACATTTAAAAAGAAAGATAAAAGTACTTAACGCTTGTCGTATGTGACGCATAACGTTTAGAAACGTCTTAAAACGATGACCGATGTGATTTGATGCATTACAAGTAGTTAAAACAAAGAGGTCACAACATAAAATATGCTACAAGATACTTTATTCGTTTGTTGAGTATACGTTTCTTTAGTCCCACATTGGTAAAGAAAAGAAACATTGCTTACTTTATATATTGTGCTGTATTTTACTCATTTAAATTGAGATTATGATAAAATGATATATCCATATGATGTTTCGTAAAGTTCATAATTTTTATTTCTTTTTGTTATGTTACACAGATATAGTGTGAAGTGGGTTAGTTTTAAAATGTGAACTTATGAATTACAATGTTGTCAAAATGACCTTATATTGACAAAATTAGGCTAATAAGCCGATAATTAGGTCTTAAATTTGTGGTACACGGGTAATGAAAAAAGAGTTGCAACCTCTAAGAATTGGTTTCGAGGTTAATAAGGCGATCTTTTGGCCACAAGGGTTCCTTCTGGACTGACTTAGTTCAGTTGGCCACCTGGGTTCCTTCTGGAGCTGGGGGGTGTTTACCAGGGTTCGAGTCTCGCAAGAGACAATGGAAAATCCGGATTTTCCTCCTAG
Organism: Tanacetum coccineum; assembly: GCA_026074375.1. Lineage (NCBI taxonomy): Eukaryota > Viridiplantae > Streptophyta > Magnoliopsida > Asterales > Asteraceae > Tanacetum > Tanacetum coccineum. Next base: position 13,852 of record BQNB010109254.1, on the reverse strand, counting down.
TGTGAAGCCGTGAGTTCTAGGGGTTTCCCTTCGCGGATCTCACTCCATTTGGATGGTTTAACTCGGGGATCGGATTTCGTGGTGCCGTTCTAAAAAAATAAGGCGATATTTTGATGCAGATGGATCCTCTTGTAATTTATGAACGAGTACATTACAACGTTTGTGTTTGTGGTTTACGTTGACTGCAGCCATTCGTCATTTGGCAGATTAAATGTGTCATTCGTTCTTAACTACCAGACGTTATATGCCCTTAGTCTTTCATCCAGTCGGCAGTAACCAACGCTTTGTTGGGGTTTCTCGAGTGCATTAAATTTTTAAGAGTTTAATACGGGTTACACACTTACACATCATCGTTTAACCTTTTCACATAAAACACTTATTACAACCCATTAAACCTTACATGACTTAATGAGGGGGCTCATAATTTAACATTTTCATCATTTTATATCTATACATTTTAATTAAAAAATCATCATTACAACACTAAAGGGCTCACCATGTTAGTATAATTGAGGTGCTAGCTGAGGCCAACTCAATTTACACTCATGGATCTTACAATAATATTGAACAATGATGTGTCATCCAATCATTTTTATTAAACAATGACACGTCACCTCATTGTGGATGGCCTTATGACCATTAGAGAGAAGGACTAACGACGGATAACGCAGTTTGAGACGACTAACATATTTTTGGTCATGAGACGAAAGGTTGCAGTCACGAACCGTGTTACTTACTATTAGATAATATTGACTAAATATATTTGTACTTATCACTCCACAATTATAGGAGTTGATATACTCTATCACTCCACAATTATAGGAGTTGATTATATTGACTAAATATATTTGTACTTATCACTCCACAATTATAGGAGTTGATTATCTTGTATTCTTCTCTATCACTCCACAATTATAGAAGTTGATTATCTTGTATTCTTGTCATTATAAATATAGATACATGACACCATTAGATGTGTGGTTAATTCAATATTCATTATATGGTATCAGCCTAACTTTTCTCCCTTCTCAGTCTCTTTTTCCTAACCCTAAAACCACTGTAATTTTTTTGCTGGTACCTTTAGTCAATATTATCTAATAATATGTACTTCACACCAAAATATGTGTGGATTTAATTCAATAATTCCATTATATTGGTATCAGCCTAACTTTATCTCCCCTCTCGGTCTCTTTTTCCTGGTACCTCCTCCATGTCGACCACTCAAGACAACACCTCCCCATGCAATACCACTCCTCCATATGATCCCTATCAAGTTGTTCTTCCACCCACTATCTTTCTATGGAAAAATCAAATGCTATCTCTCCTCCTTACCAGAAGCATACAAATCATATTGATGGTACTACAGCCCCGTCGGCTACCATCACGTCAGGTGATCAAACCATTCCAAATCCACATCACTACTTGATTGATTTTGTATCAACTAGCAGAGTCATCCATCCAATTCCTCCCTAACCGAGTAAGCTGCTGCGAAGTCTTGGTCCTTTACCACGGCTACAAGCAATCTTGACCTGCTTAGAGACTGCCTACCAGCAACTCTTCATTGAAGGATCCATTCTCTTGCTGTTTCGCTTCCGCAATCTATACATAGCACCGCCCACGGTTAGTCCTGATTATGGTCTCAAAATTCAAAGTTATTTGGTGACAAACTTCTGCGAATTGAGGTGAGAACCTGTAATAATGGACAACTTCACTGGTTCGTTTGTGGTTTAGAGCCACGTTTGAAACCTTCTGCCACTGCCCATTCGCCGACCAAACCTTTACAACTTTTCGTGACTTGTTTATCTCAAAGCGAAAGTCATGAGATTTTTCTCAATCTCATCATGGTTCACCACACCTCCTGTGCTTTCTTTTCTCAACAAAGTGGTTCTAGATCATCACAGGACGTCAACAACGCCAACAAAACACTCTCGAGGGGTGGTCCTGCGCTAGTAACCAAATGGGGGTAGAGTACGTGGGCATGCGTCCCCCTCAACTGCCAGTTATGTCGCACCAATGGGCACTATGGATCCTCTTGTCCATCACTTTCATACTTATCTCAATGCTCTACATCAATTCAAACTTAGCACAAGCCTTCACCTCTCAGTGCCATGTTACTCAAGGGCACCCGGATTGGTACGTCGATTCAGGTGCCACGGCTCACATGACCTCCTCTCCGGATAATGTCTCGCATTCAGCTCCTCATTCGGGTAATATGCGTGTTTTTTTTTTGTAATGGTGATTGCTTTACCTGTTTCTCATTTTGGTCAATTCTATGTGTTTCAAATAAAATAGAAATGCTTCGTGGATGTTTGGTCATTCCTAAATTAACCAAAAATCACCTACGATAAGCAAACATACCATAGATCATCCGGTTGGAGTTCTTTTCTCTCAACCATTTTTTAAAATACAGGACAGGGAAACCAAACAGTGTAGCACAAGACTATGTGAAGATGGCTTTAATGTGCTCGAGATACTCCAAATGGCCCTTGCGCAACTTTGTTGGTGTCTCAAGAAAATCTTCCTTTTGAATTATGGCATAATCGTTTAGGACATGTGTTCTTTTGATGTATTTTCAACTTTAGAATAAATTGGGTGTTATAGATGTTACCTTCTAGTACTACCTAAACCGAATATTTGCACCTTGTCCAACTCTCCAAAAGCCAACGATTACCCTTTGAACATAATTCTAACGAACTTCATAATCCATTAGATTTAATTCATTGAGATTTTAATAGGTCCTGCACCGTTCATCAATGGATACTTTGTCCTATTTAAATTTGTTGATGAATAATTCGTTTCACATGGTTTTATCCTTTAAAAACCAAGTCTGGCTTCTATACGGTTTTATCTGCATTTATCAAACTTGTACAGACTCAATTATCTAGGAAAATTAAAGTTTTTCAAAGTGATGGAGGCACAGAATTTGTGAATCACACGGTTCGGAAAATTTTTAAAGACAATGGCACACTTCACCGATTATCATGTCCTTACACACCTCAACAAAACGGGCGTGCTGAGCGTAAACATCGGCATCTTGTTGAAACTGGGTTGGCTATGCTATTCCATGCTCATGTTCCTGCATCGTATTGGGTAGATGCATTTAGTTCAGCCACGTACATCATCAATCGGTTACCTACTAAACTCCTTGGTAATCACTCTCCTTTTGAATTATTATATTCAAGGCTGCCAAACTACACAAATTTTCGTGCTTTTGGATGTCTTGTCTACCCATATTTACGTGATTATTCAGCTCATAAGTTGGCTCCAAGAAGTATACCTTGTGTTTTTATTGGTTACAACCCTCAATATAAAGGTTACAAATGCCTTGATCTGGATCTCACGTATATATATTACTCCGGCAGGCACTGTTTGATGAGGTAACTTATCCTTTATGCTAGCACCGATAATCCAATTCTCCTTCAACACTTTAGTTGTGCACTTTTCTAGAAGATGGGCCACCCATATCAGATGCCTCGGTTCCTGAATCTCGGCCCACCGATACAAGGCCCTCATCTTCGAGTCCGTGTGGGCTGTGCCCCGTTCCAACAACTGTTGTTGAACCAATCCATGAGCCTGACTCAACGCCTTCATCATCGTATTCATCTGAAGACGACAACCCACCAACCGACATGATGATGTCGTCTTCTCATGGTCACCACCGCCAATGCTCCTACCGAGCCTTTCGTCCGTATCACCAATGAATACTCTTCAAATCAGGAATTTTCAAGACAAAGCACTCTCCGGATTTTGTAACCTCATACATCTCATGCTTTACATGCACTCTTTTTTCTCTGTACAGCCAAAGTGATTCAAATCCACACTAAACATCCTCAATGGATGGCTGCTATTCATGATGATAATGGAGGGCTTTAAAACAAATTGGTACTTGACCTTGTACCAGTCTATCTGCTACTAATAATGTTGGTTCAAAATGGGTTAATCGAATCAAATATCATGCTGATGGCTCGGATGCAAGTTTTAAAGCACGTGTGGTGGCTCAGGGTTTACTCAAATTCTAGTCTCTAATTATTCCCACACTTTTCAGTCCAGTGTTAAAGCTTCTACTGTGAGAATTTTCTATCTTTGGCCTGTACCCCTCGTAGGCGTCTACATCAGTTAGATTCAAAGATGCGTTTTTACATAGACAAACCTTAATGAACTCTATTACATGGACATACCACCAGGAGTTTCATGATCCGCAATTTCCAAATCAATGTTGATGCAAATTATCCAAGGCACTTTACGGTTTAAAAGCAAGCTCCAACGAGCTTGTTTCATCTACAAGTACTTTTTTTACTGCTCATGGTTTTGTTTGTAGTCGAGCCGACACTTCCTTATTTGTTTTCACTAAAGACTCTTGCATCATGTAGTTTTCACGTGTATATGATGACATAATCTCACTGGCAACAATGAATCTTCTCACCGCATTTTACATTCTCGTCCTTAATCAGAGTTTGGCCATAAAAGACCTGGTGTACCTTAGCTATTTTCTTGTCTTGAAGTAAGTTAAACTACTATGGGCTTTTCCCTTAGTCAAGCCAAATATGCCACAAATGTTCTTACTCGGCTGCATTGCTGGAATTCAAAACCCGTGTCCTACTCCTTGGCTGCTAATGAAGTGGTTTGTTACTAGGTGGATCTCTTTTCGCTAATCCTACTCTTTATCGATCTCTAGTGGGAGCTTTGCAATACCTCACCATCACTAGGCCTGATTTATCTTATGCGGTAAATCAAGCTAGTCAGTTCCTTCATGCTCCAACCGATGCTCATTTTCAATCTGTCAAACGCATTCTACGATATGTCAAGGGTACAATCACATATGGTCTCATTTTTGCGACCAACATTCTAACTCTATCTTGGTTACAGGATTCTGATTGGGCTCGCTGTATCTAAACCTCGTCACTTATGTATATTCCATATTTCCTCGGTAGTCAACTTTATATCTTGTGAGGGCCAAGAAACACCAACTGTTTCTCGATCTAGTTGCGAATCAACTATCGTGCCATGGCAAACAGCCGCTGCAAATGAACATTTGATTACACATTTGCTTTTCGAGAACTTCATAGCTCTACCACCGATTGACCGACACTTTTGTGTGACAATAAAAGTCTATTGTTTATGTTCCTCAAAATTCCATGTTTCTCACAAACTAGCCAAACCCCAACGATCTGAGATTATCACTTCGTTCGAGAACTGTGCATCAGTAAGCTCTATACCAAGTACATACAACGCAGCTTCAAGTTTGGGCAGACTTTTTTACGAAGAGTCTTCCCGCGCCCTCAATTTGATATATTTCCGTCACTGCTACGCCTTGGACCACCACCTATTCCTTGAGGGGGGATACTAGTAATAAATTACTAAATTATTTTGTACTTATCACTCCCACCAATTATAGGAGTTATCTACTTATCACTCCACAATTAAAGGATGATTATATACTTAAAAATAATTGTATTTATCACTCCACAATTATAGGAGTTGATTATCTTGTATTCTTGTCATTATAAATATAGATACATCACACCATTAGATGTGTGGTTAATTCAATATTCATTATACTTACTCTTTATGAATTCACTTATTATCGTTTCTTTGTTTGAAATGCATGACACACACATGTATAAAGACAAGTAGCTAAAACAAAAAGGTCGAAACATATACTACAAGATACTTATTGATTTGGGGTTGGTTATAAACTTATGATAGCATATAGGATCTATTTGGCTTGTTCCTAAGATATGATATGATATGATGGTGTATGTTTTGTTTTAAATTCTTCAGTCCCACATGGTAAAGGAAAGAAACTTTGTTTACTTCATATATTTTGTTATATTTGGCTCATTTAAATTTAAATTGAGATCAGCATCATATTGTATTTATGACTCATTGAGCAAGACAAAATATTCAAATAAGGTTTCATGTAATACAATCAATTTGAATTCTCAAATTTTATTTCTTTTATGTTATGTTTCATTTGATGTTTGACTATGCTAAAGCAAAGTAATACAATGAGATTTCACATGCTAAGGTTAGGACCATCAATTATTACTATTAATAGTCATTGTCGGTTAGGGTGTATGCGTGAGCATGCTTATGGCTTGAAAATTGGATCAAATCGAAAATCGATTATGCCCAAACACTAAACTGATGACTGGATTGAAATGTTGAGTTGATGTCCGCGTCAGTTCGGTTCAAAATGGCTTATGTTGGAAAATCTCATTTCGTAATAAATCAAAATGGTAATAACATTTCGTAACGTAGTTGTAGTTGTGATAATTATTAGATGACATATTAGTCAACATTCAAAGTTTCACCGTCTTTCATGGTATCAATGATTAATAAATCATCATAAAATACATGTTGACTTGACTTTGTATGTTGACTAATATATCATTCAATAATCATTATGTGCAAAATGACGTAATAAAACATTCTTGAAGTTATGTTGATAATTTTCTCAAAACATATAAGTAGTTAAAACAAAGAGGTCAAAATGTGTTGAGTATACGTTTCTTTAGTCCCACATGGGTAAAGAAAAGAAACATTGCTTACTTTATATATTGTGTTGTATTTGACTCATTTAAATTGAGATTAACATTGTAATGTAGCATATGGATTGTCATTTGGATAAAACGATATATCCATATGATATTTCGTGTGTTACATCGATTTAAATTCTTAATTTTTTTTATTATGTTACACAAATGGGTTAGGTTCAAAATGTTAACTTTTTAATTATAAATTGTCAAAATGACTTTTTATTGACATAATTAGGCTAATAAGCCGATAATCAAGTCTTAAATTTGTTGTACACGAGTAATGAAAAAAGAGTTGCAACTTTTAAGAATTGGTTTCGGGGGTTAATACGACGATATTTTGATGTAGATGGAGCCTCTTATAATTTATGAATCAGTACATTACAACGTTTGTCTTTGTGCTTTACATTGATCACAGCCTTTCATCATTTGGCCGAAAAATGTGTTCTTCATCCTTAACTACCAAACGTTATCTGCCCTTAGTCTTTCATTCAGTCGGCCGTAACTAACGCCTTGTTAGGGCTTCTCCAATGCATTAGATTTTTATGATTTTAATACAGCTACACATCAACGTTTAACCTTTTTATGAAGTTGCTTCCCAGGTGGGATGTGACAGGCCCCTACCCTCGTTGGGCTTGCCATGGGTCTATTATGAGTGTATATTCTTTAGCTAGTTGAGCTGGACGTCCCACGCACTATCAGTAATCATAATATGTAAATGACGTAATAAACATTCTTAAGGGTATGTTACTAATTTTGTATCCTAGCATCTCTAGTTATCTTGTTTAATGTATTTTCGTGCAGCGCTGAAAAAAGAGTATTTTGAAAGAACAAAATAAAGCTATTTAACGCTTGTCAAACAAAAAACGTATTTGACGCATAACGTTTAGAAACGTCTTAAAACTTTGACATATGTGACTTTGATACATTTACAAGTAGTTAAAACAAAGAGGCCACAACATAAAATATGCCACAAGATACTTTATTCGTTTGTTGAGTATATGTTTCTTTAGTCCCACATAGGTAAAGAAAAGAAACTTTGCTTACTGTATATATTGTGTTGTATTTGGCGTTGTATTGTATCAATGATAACATTATTCGGGCAATAAAAAAATATATTCAAATGTTGTTTCATATGATACAATCAATTTAAGTGCTCAATTTTTATTTCTTTTTGCTATGTTACTCAAATATAGTGAAGTGGTATAGGTTCAAAATGTGAACTTTTGAAGAGTATAATTTTGTCTAGGTGTTTATCGGGTTGTTCAGTTTATTCGGTTAAAAATGTTTTATTTTAGTAAAATCAAAAATCAAATCGAATCGAAATCAAATTGAACTTGACTGAACCAGAAATCGAATCTGAATTCGGTTGGGATTTTTAGTTTGACTCGAATAAACCGAATTACATCATTTATATATTTTATAAATTTTTAGCAAAAAAAAATTATTTCAAGCTTAAAATGTGTTTTTTATACTAAGATAAAATTTTAATAGTCTTTATATATATAGAGTTAGGATCAAATAAGAAGTTTTCTTAAAATAAGAAGGATAAGAAGTAACTATAACCGCATATCCGAGATGTACCGACTTAAATTAGATGCATCTCTATAATCTTAGATGCATTATAAGGCATCATAATGTGTTTTCTAGCTTTTAAT
>BQNB010109253.1:0-22789 GCA_026074375.1 Tanacetum coccineum | reverse complement strand
TTTCTTAGATTGCTATTTACCCAGAGAATAGGAAATTGCTAGACATGCCGAGCTCAATCCTTTTAAGGATACCTTAGTGTTTAGAAGAATAGTAGAATTCTTAGGAGCCATACCCATTAACCTTAAGAGTAATATGTAGGAGTCAGAGGATTTAATTGAAAACCCAATAAATATGGATAAACCACCCAAAAATAGAGATGGAGCATGGCATGCCAAAATTAGACTAATTGACCCTGACAAAGAGAAGTTCACCAAAACTCTACAATCAATCCCCACAACTAGGAAGCTCTCCGAAAGAGAAAGTCCAAGGGAAATCATTAACTTGGGCCAATTCTACGACACTTAACGTGTGACTTTGAGTCTAGCTACAAGACTTATAAAATAAAGAAAAACGCTTCTTGGGAGGCAAACCAATTTTACTTTTCCCGCACATTAGGAGTGTCATGTGTTTTATTCTTTTCATTTTATTATATCATGTTCGAACCCAATCTTGTAATCATGCTTTGTTTTGTTTTTAACTTTGTCTTAATTTCAATCAAAGGTATTTTGCAAATAATAAGTGTAGGGGAATTTATTTGGTTTTTGAGCCAAGTTTAAGCATGTTAAATAATTTGTTTAGATTAATTCGCGTCAATTTCGAGTCATATGAGTAAATTGTCAAATCTCAGGTTTTATGCAGCAATTTGTACAGGAATTAACCTATGGAATCAAGTGCAGGAAATTTTTCATCAAAAACAAAAATTTCGTTTTCATAGTATGTGGAGACGGCGTCATGATTTACACGAGACGCCGTCACCACGACACCTGTGACGGTGTCAGGATATCCCTAACGGTGTCAAATGCCTAGGTCCAGAAAACTTAAAGTTTTTAATTATTTTTGAAAATAAAACTTGCACAACATTTAAAATATGTACTCTTCTTTTATAAACCTGCAAAACCAATGAGTTTGACAATTCTCTCATCCTATCTTTACTGCTTTATCGAGTCAACCCTAATTTCACATTGTATATTTGTATATCGCACATTTTATGCTTGGTATAGTTGTCTATGTCTTTGATTACAGGTTATATTTGATGAGAAGAAGCTTGGAAGTTCTTAGGAAGTTTCAACGGATGATTCTTGAAGGACGATTTAACCAGTTATCGCATGTTTCTTCTCCATTATTAAGCAAACCAGGGGAGTACTAGTTTCTTTTACTTGTTTTCTTTTCCCTTTACTTGTTTTTACGGGTACTTCTATAGAAAATTAGGGACAATGTTCAACTTAACTTTAGGGGGATGGGAAATAAGACTTAGAAACTATTCTTTCATTTACCATTTGCTTTGTCTTTAAAATGATGGGTAATATATCGAAACATAGCATAAGAGGTAATTTTGACACAAATTTAATTTTTTATGACACATAACGACGAAAACCGAGTATTAATTACGTCTCATGGATAGGAATTTATATTACTAGCACAAAAACCCTCAAGACTAGCACAAAAACCCTCAAATTCCCCCAAAAAATGTGAGGTTCGCCTTCGATCTATAGAAAATCAGGTAACAATTATTGATAGCCCAAGATAGGTTTAAACCTTAGCCTTTCCTCCAATTAAGATAGTGAGCAGTCATAGTATCTATTTCATCATTATAAAAGTGTATGTGTTGGACTTTGTCGCCTTTTCTAGAGCATTGAGATTGTATATAAATTATATAGAGTGTACTGATAAGTTAAATTAAATGCTATAACTATATTTTTGTGATACATTCTCCGAGCCGCATAATAAATAGTAAGTATTAGGATTTGCTTGATAAGAGGCATTAGGATTAACCCATGTTTTAAACCTGTAATTGTTATGATGGTCACATCGATCATATAACTATCCCACACCCTTGCCATGCACTCATTTTTAGTGCAGGATACCCCTAGTACAACCCTCCGAGCCTATCCTTTTTTACGGTTCTCGTAATTTTCTGGTGGATTCCAGATTATTAATGAAGAGCATTGTTAACCCTTAAACCAATCGTTACACCCAAATCGCCTTAGCCTACCTTGTATGTACTCACTTTTAGTACATTATTGTGTTTAACCCAAGTTAATTATTTGAGTACATGGTTGCTAAGTCCTTATCCTTGTAAATACTGTTTTGGGACGATTGGGATTCATGGTAGTATTTATTTCACAGAAGAATGGGGAAGAAAAGTTAAGTCAATACCCCCATACGTTTGTTAGATGATCTCCATGTTATTTTGATCCACCTCAAATCGGGTCATTAGTTAGATTGTAAATATCGAGCATGTAAAAGCTCAAGTGTAGGGGTACGTGTTGTAAACCCCATGTTATGATGTATTATGTCTTCAAAAAAAGAGAAAAGAAAAAGAAAGAGATTGATGTAGAGTTGTGTAGAGTTTGTATATCTTTATCTGAGTCTTGGCTTAGCAACTAAACCAGCGTGTATTCGTGTAAATAATTAGCTAACCCTTCCATTGCAAATTCACCCAAAGCCACCCAAATGTATCCCATCCATTTCCGTTTCCAATATATGTTATCTTACACCTACTCCCCACAACCCTTTAAAAGACCTCTTAGATAGTAATGAATAATGCTTGCACCTAGCGGTGGAGGTTTGATCCTTTACTAAGCCTATGATAATTTATATGCTATGACAGGTAATGAGTGTTGATTTTCTGTTTCCCCTATTATGTTATAATTCATTATACAACCGAGTGAAAGAGAGAATCCCAAACACTTATGTGAGGTGCTAGTATATACTTTCCGTGCTTTTAATTACGAGGTCTAGAAGGTTGTGTTGTAAAATACTTTTAAAGAGTAGGTAAAAATGACCCTTATATTGTTATTGTCTAGGTAGAAAAGCCTATTTGCTTGAGGAAAAGCAAATCCCAAGTGTAGGGGTATTTGATGAGGTGTCATTTTATATACTTTTTTGGGGTCATTTAACCCCTTAAATCGTGCATTTATGCCCAAAATAGGTACTTAATTGTTCCTTTTTAGGTATTTAGCATTTGGAGGAAACACACATGACTTAGGCTCATTTGGAGAAGAAACGGACAAGACTACGGACCTACACCAACATTTCTCAAGATTATGTTCTTAGAGGCTGGAGACGGCGTCACCAATTACACATGACACCGTCACAACTTATCCTATGACGGTGTCACAAGATCTCACGACGGAGTCAGCTCGTACGACCCAGCCTAAGATCTAGAATATTCTCTTTCATGACGGTGTCACGATTAAAACGTGATGCCGTCACCACAATTTATCTATATATACAAATCCGTTTTTAGGGTTTTAAGTTTGTAACTTTAGGGTAAAAGAAAGGGACGAACTCTAGTTTGTTTGGTAGCTATTTAGGACGATTTTAGGGCCTCAAAACCCTATTGTACTCCCTTCAATTCATGTTTTAATCAAGTAAGATTATCTTAATCATTCAATATGTCTTGTTGTTTGATTCATTATTGTTCTTGCTTTACGTATAACATGCTTGGCTCATTTATGATTGTATGAAACCTAGAATGTAGATCTTAGTGGTGTTGCTTCTTATGATGAATATGCATGTTAGGTATTAGAAAACCAGCTTTTGTCTGTATCGTTGTTGATATGTCTAGGAAAACATGATTGTGTAGAAAGGATATCATCGGGTAATAGTCTTCATACTACCTTGCCCCTTTTATGGTTGATCCACTTTTAATATATTTCAAATGTATTTAATATACTCTTAGGGGCCTTGTAATAGTCTTCATACTACCTTACTTGTGCGTTGCCTTAACGAAATATTAAATAGACGGCGGGTTTGTGTAATTCGTTCATGACTTAGGAAATAGTTACATAAATCATCACGAGTGTGACAAAGCAACAACACTAGGAGAAGCAGTCTAGGGAGTAATACATGATTAAATGAATACAATCTTTTATTATATTGTTATCACCATTAGCGTAGTTTAATATTTAGTTTAATAGCTAAAACCAAACCCACCTCTCATATATATGATTTTACCTGCTTTCATAAAATACAAAAATACAAAAATACAAAAATAATCTTTTTTTAACCCTTAGAATTCTGTTAGACCGTGATCAAGCCTTCCCAACCTATTCCCCTAGAGAACGATAACAACCCCCGAGTCTAGCCTATACTACTAATACAACGATTAGGTACTCTGCCTAGGGAGTTGTAAAACTTCTTGTAAGAAGTCCTACGACCCTCGCATCAACGCCTTTTAGCATGTCTTTACAAATCACTCCGTAATACAACTTTAAGCAATTAAGTAATGATTCTTGAAATAATTATATAAAAGTGGATAATTTATTTGGGATAAATGATGGTATAAATGTAACGTTATTTGATATCATCACTTGTGCTCTTAGGAAAAGACTAGATCAACTAGAAAAGAAAAATGAAGCTAGTGTCAAATGTGAATCTTGTGTTGACCTTCGATCCAAAGTAAACTCACTATCTTTAAAACTATCTAGTTTCAAAAGTAGATACAAATTCTTTCACGAAATGATTAAAAACAAAATCAACTAAAAGATAAACTGGATTGGATCACAGAAGTATAGGCCTCTACTGAGCAAAAAAAACAAAAAATTGGGACGTGGGGGGTCATGTAGACGAAAAAACATCTACTATATAACCGGCAATGCTGGTTCCCTCTGCAATAGAACCGACCAGTTCAATCTTAGGGAACCGACCCTCTGCAGAGGATTTTAAAATTTTCAACTCAAACTTAATAAAAAGAACTAGTACAATACAAATAACTAAGAAACCTTCACCTAACACTGTAAACAGTGTGAAACAAACACCGGCTTTAAAACTTGGTCAAGTTCTAAGGAGAAGTAAAATCCAAACACGCCCTAAAATGCCCCATAGAAGATCTCACACCTTATACCCTAAGAGTGACTATCACCAAGTTGGTTGGAACTATTCAACACAACAGGGATATCAATTCCAACCCCCTAACTTTGGCCCTTGGGGATCTTGTCTACCATATCCATACATGAACCAACCAAATGACATGTATAATGCTAACGGACCCATGAGATATTGAGGACCAAATGATTGAGTTCTTTTGTCATTTTAGGTACGCCTAAAAGTTAAACTAGAACCGAATGAATGGATTAAAGATAGTGGATGCTTAAGACACATAACAGGCAACACAGATCCCTTTTTCAACCTATGAAGCCATTGGTCATGATTGACTCCCACCTTTAAAAATATATAATATATAAATATAAAATACTTATATAAATATAAGGGGGTAATAATCAAAAAATCTTAATTATAGTAATCCGGGAGTATGATTCCCGGGTCGTTATCCCCAACGAGGAATGCAATTAAAAGTCAAGAGTCGTTTTGAGAATTGATGCTGGAAAGGAACAAAATTGATATTGGTTATCTAAAACTACAAGAGAACTAAGGCAAAAACTTTAAAACACTTAAGGCAAGATAAATTTTAACTAAAAACGAAAAACGGGAATCCTAAACGGGACCTAAAAACCCTAAATTATCAAAATTAAGTCCTAAAATAATCTTTTTAGTTTTTTATAAGTCTTAATTAACTAAAAAGCTAGAATAAAGAAAACTAGACTAAAAACGAAGGAGATTTAAGCTTAAAAACACTAAAAGCATGAACGGGATTCAATCCCGTTCTTTAAAAATCCAAATTTTGCAATTTAAACCCTACGAAAGCAAATATAATTTTCCTAGGTTCTAAATGTAAAAAGAAAATTTTCTAAAAAAGAATTATATTTTTTTGACTTTTTTTGTAATTTTTTATGAGTTAAAAACGATTTAAATGAAATTAAATGTTTAAAAATACTAAACTATTTAATAAAAATCTAAAAAATTAGCAAAAGTAGCTTGAACAATGCTTGTCCTAAGAAAAATAAACCGGGAAACACAGCTTATCAAATAAGCTAAAAACGCCTAATAAGCTAAAAGGCCTAAAACGTCTATAAAAGATTAATGTTGCAAAGTTAAACCGAAAAAGTCCCCTAATCCTAAATGTTTTTGTTTTTGCCATTTTTTAAAATCTTTTTACACACACTTATGCACCACATGAAAATAAGCACTTTTTATGAAAGCCAAGGAATAAGCTGAAAAAGCACAATGAAAATGAAAAAATGCTTATTTTTAAACTTAAGAAACAAATGGCAAAAAGGCTAGGCTTAAAAAGAGAAAATAAGCAAATGACAAAGCAAGATAAGCAAACACAGATCTCAAGACAACCTTAAAAAGCAAATAGGAACAAAATTTAGCAAATAAGAACAATTTTATAAGCCAGAAATGAGCATTTAGAACTCAGCAGTACTAACTTTTAAGTTGGTACTGCTAGTTAAACACTTAAGTCTGCTTGGCTAATAAAAGACAAATAAGCACAATGAAATAAGAAATAAGCAAAGGCAGAAACTCAACCACATCTAATAAGCACTTAAGAACAAAATTTATCAAGAAATTCAAACAGGAAAGCACTAATAAGCTAAATAAGCACTTAAGCCAAAAAGCAGCATACAAACAGCTAAAGGGGACTTTAAGGCTTAAAAATAAACCACTTAGAAGAACCTTATGGGAATAGGGCTTGCACTAGCTTAATGTATGTCCTAAGGGCCTTCTAAAACTACAAAGAAATTGGAATTTGAAAAACAAATAAGCCACTAAAAGGGCTAATGAAAACTGTTGTCACAGTCAGCATGTGCTGACTTGGGTTTTCTTAAGAAAAATGTAGCTATAGCAACCTAAAAATAAGCTGGCAAATAAGGGTTAAAATGAAAAAGAAAGTAAAAACAGATTGAGTACTCCTACAAATGAGCCTATGCTTAAACTTTTAAGCTCTGAAGTCAAGTTTAAGTAACTGAAAATTTTAAAATGAAAAAGGGCTTTTAAAAGAGAAAGACACTTAACTAGACTATGACAGATTTTGAACAAGACACAAGTAAATCAAAAAGACTATTAACTACTGCATTAAGATACTCTAAAGACCACTAAAACAAGACTCAAATCCAGGTTTTGAATAACTAAATCAAATGAGCACTTTAAAAATAATTTTGAGTCACAGTTTCAAAGACAACATGAGAAAAACCTTCAAACAAGTTTTAATACTTAAAACTTTTGAAAAACTAATCAAGAACAACTAAAGACAGCTGGTTAAAGTTAGCCAAAAGACCCAAATGGTTTTTAAACCTATTTTGACCCATTTTTACTACTATCCCAAACACCCCTTTAATTTTAAAAAAGTCTTTTTTTAGGCCGATTAACAAAGTTTTAAGAAATGGTTTTTAAAAATAGATAAAAAGTAATGGCTAATTAGCAACAAGCACTAATAAAAACACACAAATAAGCACTATACTAAGCAAATAGAAATATAAGCAGTAACAAAGCAAATATAGGCAGTCTTAAAAGAAAAGCTCAAATAAGGACATACAAGGAACAATCAAAGATCACTAAGCATCAATAACATGAATAAGCAGTAAAAAGCATAAATAAGCAAGAAATAAGCACATGAACGGTAAAAATGCAAGAAAATGAAAAATGAAAAACTTACAAAAGTCCAAGCTTTTGTATATGATTCAAGTACTCAAATCAGCTTATAACCAACCTATAGCTTATCCACATAAGCACTAAACCCATGGCCATCTAATATTTACCATGATCCAAGATTTTTCAAGTATTTTAAGTGATTTTTAATGAAACAGCTCTTTAAACAACAAGAAACTAGAGAGTTTCCATTGCTTAAGGTTAAACAGCTTATGAGGGTTTTAAATGAAAGCTTTTAGTGACTTAAATAAGACTTGAGAACAAAAAGAGCTTAGAACAGATTTTAAGAAACAAACTTAGATTTCATTAAACTTTAAAACATTACAAGGTAAATTACATCAAAACTAAATAAGCTGAAAAATAAAAATGCTAGGTAAAAAGACTAAGTGCCTCATTCGGGCTTACAAGGAACCTATTTATACTAAGCTTAAGAATATTCTAGGAGGTGTGCTTCTTAGCCTGTGTTTCTTGTGTGAGAGAGAAAGCAGCATCAATCTTGGCCCTTCAAATCATATTTGTGCTTCTTTTGATCAATCATGGCCCTTGATTATTGCCACACAATCATTCCCCAATGATTGCTTTTGGATTGCCAACGTGTCAGAGCAAAACGTCATCCCTTGCATCATTCTTGGCTTCTAGAAGGGGTTTTAAGTGGGTTTAACCTCGGGGTAAGAGTAAATTTGGGGATGGAGGGTGAACAGTAACAATGGGGGAGGGAGCGGGAAAATAGGGACGATGTACAGTGATTTGATGCAGGGTACAAGTTTGGGTAAATGGCAAAAATAGTCCCTCCATTTTATATGATTATATGCACTAAAGGTCCTTGGGTGATACAACTTTGGTCCTTGGAGTTTATAATTGTTTGCACCGTTAGTCCTAAAAGGACTAACGAGGGTGTAATAAAGGGTAACGGGTATGGTGTTGGGCTTGGTTTTTGGGCTGGTTGTTATAAAAATGGACTTGGGCTTTTATTTATGTTTAATGTGTATAAGGTATAAGTGGGCTGTCCTGGGCCAACTAGGTGGGTACGGGTGGGCCCACTTTTGGCAGTTTAGTTTTTCGGGTTTGGTTTTCGATGCTCTTTCCACATCCACTTCTCGGGGTTGACTTTGACTTGATTTGACTTTAACTTTTTGTTGACTTTTGGCTTTGACTTGACTTTTCTTTCACGCTCTTTCCGTTCTCGTGCTCAGTTTTGTCAATTTGGCTTCTATTTTTGTCCTTTTCTTAGATATGCATTACCTGCATAATGCAAATGCAAAACATATAAATACAATGTATTTTTGGTACGTTTTTATTAATTTAAGTCTGGTTTTAGTGGTCAAAGGTATGTGTAATTAAACATATACCAGCCATCAATGAAGGTAACGTAGTGTTTGGTAGTAACACTAAAAGTAAGATCATCGAAAAAGGTATGATCACTCATAACTCTCTAACTATTCCTGATGTTAGCCATGTAGAAAATCTTAGCTTCAACTTACTTAGCATAGGTCAAATATGCGATAAAAAGTGCAAGGTATTATTTAGTGAAACCGGTAGTGAAATTCTTAAAGATGACATTACCATAGGTAGAGGAATTAGGAAAAACGGCCTTTACATAATCAAAATGGGCAACCCACCTAATGATAGTCTTTGTATAACCTCAATGGATGATACTTTGACCTTATGGCATTGAAGATTGGGTCATGCCAATATACGACTTATTCAATCGCTATCATTCAAAGAGCTTGTTAGAAACCTACCAAAGCTAAAATTTGAAAATCATTTTTGTGACACTTGTAACATAGGAAAGCAAGTACATGAAAGCCATAAGGCTAAAAACATGGTTTCAACCACAAAATGTCTAGAACTTTTACATATGGACTTTTTTGGTCCATCGGCCGTTCAAAGTTATGGAGGTAACTTCTACACTTTGGTCATTGTCGATGATTACTCAAGATATACTTGGACTAGATTTCTAAAACATAAAAATGAAGCTTTTGATCATTTCAAAATTTTAAGTAAGAAAATACAAGTTCAAAAGGGTTGTCCCATTGTGTCAATTCGCACGGATCATGGTCGGGAATTTGATAATGAAGTACAATTTAGAGCTTTTTATGATGCTAACGGTATCACCCATAACTTTTCGGCTCCACGTACTCCATAATCAAATGGGGTAGTTGAACGTAAAAACCAGACTTTACAAGAAATGAGTCAGACCATGCTTAATGAACAATCTATCCTCAAAAATTTTGGTGTAATGTCATCAACACCTCCACCTATATCTTAAATAGGATATTAATTAGACATTTCCTCGAAAAAACTCCTTATGAGCTTTTCAAAGGCAAAATGCCTTCATTAAAATATTTTAAAGTATTTGGTAGTAAATGCTTTATTCTTAATACTAAAGATTATCTTACTGAATTTGACCCTAAGTCTACCAAAGCGTCTTTCTTGGCTATTCTTAGAATAGTAAGGCTTATATAATTCTAAATAAAGAAACCATGAGGATCAAAGAATCTCTAAATGTGAGATTCGACGAAAGCCCCCCTCCTAAATCATTGCCTTTAGTAGATGATGATATAATCAAAAGCCAAATCATAGAGAATCAAATAAATAATGATGAAGACAAGAAAAATAGACCATTAAATAAAGAAATTGTTAACATCAAAGAGTCTAAAGATCATCCTATAAAAAAGGTCATAGGAAATCTGAACGAGATAATTCTGAGATCTTAAGTCCAAAACCAAAGCAACTTCTTTTGTTTCATGTCTTCCATAGAACCTAAAAACTGTTGGAGTATGCTCGTGTCATAATAAATAATTATACAGCTAGACACATGTGAGCCTATGGGGTCACGCACATATACACAGAGGTACCATTTTATATATCGTATTTATTGTATTTATGGTATATAAATAACCTACGTAATTCGGGATCAATATTAGGCTTCTAAAAAATAAGTAGTGTACTATATTTATTGGACTTGAAAAGTTTAAGAAAGCCCACAAACACCCTTTAGGGTGGCCGGCCTATAGAGAGGGAAAAAGGATACGATCTAACTTTTTATGGTAAATAAATATGAGATATTCTCTCGCTAATTTGATTACCAATTTACCATAAATCCTCTCCTATTTTCTCTCTATATAACACAGCATACAAATACATACATGATATATTTGTTTGTTTTCTTGATCCAACTTTTGTATCTTGTTCATTCAAAAGTGTTTTACAAAGCTACGGGGTTAAGACTAGCATCAATTTGGTATATAAGAAAGTTTATTGTGGATACATCATAGAGGTGATCTCCATTGATCACTTGGTTTCATTAGGTGTTTTGTGTGAGGGTGAAGGTCACCGTTTGATTCTACCGATCATGCTACAAAGGTATTAATCTTTTCTTGTTTTAACTTTGATTGATTATATGACTCTATGGATCCGTTGATAGGTGCTTGATTCCGCTGCGTTTAATCTTTGTTTATATGATAATCTTTTGATTCGGCACCTATAGTGGTATCACGAGCCGTCATATGATCATCTTGTATGCGCAAAAATGGCTAAAACGCATGTTTTTGATAGATTAAAAAGGAAGATTTTAAAACAGCTTTTAGGGCTTATTTTTTGAAATTAATTTGATCCATATAGGGTCTTAAGATCTGGTATTTTTGATCCCATAGCCATTTTATATGCATACTTTAATTGGTTTTGTTATCTGGTATGTGTAAAAGGGTCTAAATCGCGCGTTTTGAAACGATTCTTGAATCGGTTTTAAATCAGCCCCTTGGGCATTAATTTCTGAATTAATATGGTTGTTATAAGGTCTTTAATACATCACTAAGTGATCCTTAAGCCATTGATTACACGTACCAATCGGGGTTTTAATTCTAGTCAATTTATTTCTTCGTTTCGTTGGCTAAACAATTTATTTCTTGTTAATCATTTTGTTTCTATGGCAAATACATGCATGTTTGGCCATGGACTTAGCCAACACCTTGTAAATACATGATATTATGGTATTATTATGTTATGTATGCAAAGTCGATGAAAACCATGACCACTTGTGACCTGTTTCGCTTGATATTGCATTTAATTTTAGTTTTGGGTTTTGCCATTGTTTCGGCTTCTTTTTGTATGATTTTTTTTTGTAGCCATTGTTTGGGCACTTTACAGTAGTTAGATGAAAGGATAAATTTATTCAATTATCAAATTATTATAACTCATGTTTGGATTCGAATAGAGCAAAAGTTAAAGGCATAAAGTCAAATTCGGAGCTGCTAGAGTAACCTCCACTAAAAATGGATTTACCGGAGTTCTATAAGGAGTTAGAGGCTGAATTTTTTAGAGCATGTGCAAAACTCATGGGGATACAACTTCTTCAACTGGAGCTCAGATTGAAGAAGATTCCTTCTAGGAGTTTTAGGCCCATCAAGTCAGCTGAAATCTTATAGCAGTTTTGGACTTCAAGTTCATTTGAGGTTTCACTTGCTCATGATGGTTCTTAGAGCAAGTGGGAGCCCTACTTGTGGTTGTGTGGTTAACCCTTAGTTGAATTCTTGGTTCTCGTGTTGGCTCACTAGACCAAGCATAGGTTTTTCATCGGTTGAGGCTTTGCATACTTATGGTTGTGTTTGTTTTGTTTGCTTTTATATATGCTTGGAATGTATATAACTTGCAAAAGTGTTTTATAAAACTAAAAATAAAACACAAACCAATTTTAGAAACTAAATCTTTGATTTAGTTTAAAGTTTAAATATGTATTGAAACTAAACATTTGTTTTTATAAATAACACTAAATAAATGTTATGATTGTTATTTAATTTATGTATTGTTCAAACTAATATTTATTCCACCTAGGTTATATATATTAGTCATGAAAATGAACAACTTGACACACATAAAACAAGTATTAGACTTAAGTTAAAAAATAGTTTTTTTTAACTTGTGTTACGAAGGATGAATGCATGCTTCCTCGTACACATATTTTGATCATTTATCAAAAACTTATACCCGTCACAAATTTAAGTCATGCCGTCCAATTAGTTGAGATCACTTGCAATTACTTTTTGCTCTGCGTGAGACGTAGGTAAATTGTAACCCAAGGTGATTATTCTCTATGCGTGAGACCTAGATATATTCTTGCATGTTCTCGTATTGGATGACTTAATCGAGTTAAGCAGGTGAGACCTTGGCTCGAGGCAAGGATGGGACTAAACATGCCAACCTGACATTGTTTCTCCGGTTACAAATGCCATGAGTCCCATATGGTCTAAGAATTGCACATGTTTTGAAAGTGGTAAACGTTACCTACCTATTGAATCTATCATTGCTAGCAGATCAACTGATGTGATGATGGAACCTCAACAAGGATCTTAGCCTTTTCGTAAAATTAATTGTTTTATATAAACTTGGGTAGTTAATTTTAAAAGGATTAATTATTGAAAATACTAAAATCTTGAACTTTATTTTGTAGATGGCTACAACTTAAACCACAAACAATAACTCAATCAGGTCAATTATCGAAAAAGAGAAGTTGAATGGTAGTAACTTTTTGGACTGGTATCGCAACCTAAGGATTGTCCTTAGGAATGAACAAAAGTTGCACCACCTGGAAGAGGCGTTACCTGAAGCGCCTCCTACCACTGCAACTGCTGCTGTTCACAACGCCTACACCTGTAGGGTCGCTGAACAACAAGAAGTAGCTTGTCTTATGTTGGTTAGCATGAACCCCAAGATCCAAAAGAACTTAGAGAACCGGCCAGGATTTAAGATCCTACATGAACTAAAAACTATGTTCCAGCAGCAGGCTAAGCAAGAACTGTTTGAAACTGTCAAGGCATTTCATTCTTGCAAGCAGGAGGAGGGGCAATCTGTTAGCACCTATGTGCTAAAGATGAAAGCCTACTTAGATCAGATGGAGCATCTTGGCTATCCCATGCCTTTAGTCCTTAGGGTGAACATGATTCTTACTTCACTCTCAAACGATTATGACCAGTTCGTGCAAAATTATAACATGCACGGCATGGGGAAGACTATATCTGAATTGCATGACATGCTAAAACTTGCAGAAAAAGGTATACCCAAGAAAACTCCTCTTAGCTATAAGGCAAGGTCAAATCCATAAACCTAAATCGTAAGCACGAGGCAAGGGAAAGCAAAGAGGCAAGGGAAAAAGCAAGTTGGCTTATGATCCCAAGCATAAGATCCCCTCACCTGCTAAAAAGGAGCATCCTGCTAAGGACACTAAGTGTCACCACTATCACAAGACTGGACACTAGAAGAGGAACTGTCCTCTATATTTGGCAGAGTTGAAGAAGAACAAAGCCAGTGCATTTGGCACATCAGGTATCTTCACTATAGAACTCTTCTCATTTCCTAAAAGTAATTCCTGGATTTATGACACTGGTTATGGCACTCATATTTGTAATACAATCCAGGGGCTGAGAGGATATTAGAAGTTGAATAAAGGAGCTTTGGATCTGTATGTTGGCAATGACAACACTACAACTGTCAAAGTTATAGGGAGCTTTGATCTTATCCTCCATAGTGGAATGATTCTTGTATTAGACAATTGTCATTTTCCCCTACTATTATTAAAGGGGTTATTTCACTTTTGCGTTTATGGGATAATGGTTTTCATCATAAATTTATGGATAATGGTGCCATTTCAGTTTCTAAGGATAATATATGTTATTTTAATGCTTTTCCACGTGATGGCATTTTTAAGATTGATATGCATAATCATATATCCAATGAACATTCTATATACACATGTAGCAACAAGAAAACCAAGCACAACTTGGATTCTACTTTTCTATGGCATTGTCGTCTTGGCCATATAAACAAGAAACGAATTGAGAAGCCGCAACATGATGGGCTTCTTAACTCAATTGATGATGAATCTTTTGACGTATGTGTATCTTGTATATCTGGCAAGATGTCAAGAAAGCCTTTCACTTATGCAAGTGAAATAGCTGATGATCTACTTGGAATCATACATAGTGATGTATGTGGACCATTTAGAACCACGTCCAGAGAAGGTGCTAACTACTACGTTACTTTTATTGATGACTTTAGTAGATATGGTTATGTTTACTTGATTAAACATAAACATAAAGTTTTTGAAATGTTCAAGACTTTCCAAAATGAAGTAGAAAATCAACTTGAAAAGACTATAAAAGCATTTCGATTGGATCGAGGAGGCAATTATTTAAGTCAAGAGTTTTTAGATCATCTAAGGAGTCGTGTGATCATCTCACAACTTAGTCCTCCCTATACACCACAACATAATGGTGTATCAGAATACTTCATATGGTTTGATCCATGATGAGTCTAAATACTTTGTTAATGTCCTTTTGAGGCTATGCTCTAGAGTTTGTTGCACGCATACTCAATATGGTTCCAACAAAGAAGGTTATTAAGACACCATATGAAATGTGGCACGGGAAAGTCCCGAATCTATCTTACTTGAAAGTCTAAGGTTGTGAGGCGCTTGTTAAATGAGACACGCCAAACAAACTTGAGTCCAGATCTATCAAGTGCATTTTCGTAGGATACCCAAAGGAAACAATGGGTTACTACTTCTACTACCCACTTGAGAACAAAATTTTTGTTGCTCGGTATGTTGATTTTTTTAAGACCAATCTCATAAAACAAGAAGCAAGTGGGAGCACCGTAGACTTTGATGAAATTCAAAGTGAAGATGCACAACCTTCTGAGAACACTAGCCTACATCAACATGAGGTCGAACACGACACTGTAGAACCTCAAACTGATGTAATTCTCGTTCGTAGATCCGTAAGGATTCCTTAAGCACCTGAACGATATGGTTTCTATATCGATGCTGAGGAACATGAGTTAGGAGATCATGGAAAACCTCCTAACTATCAAGCTGCATTATCGGATCCTGAATCCAAAAAGTAGCTTGAAGCTATGAACACGAAAATGCAATCCATGAAAGACAACCAAGTTTGGAACTTAGTTGATCTTCCTCCTAATTGTAAGACTGTTGGGAGTAATTGGCTCTTCAAGAAGAAGACCAATATGGATGTCAATATACATACCTATAAAGATCGTCTTGTAGCAAAAGGTTTCACTCAAACCTACGGGGCTGACTATGAAGAAACCTTCTCACCCGTTGCAGACATAAAAGCTATTAGGATTCTCATAGCCATAGCAGCATATTATGACTATGAGATTTGGCAAATGGATGTCAAAACTGCCTTCTTAAATGGTGCTATGGCTATGAGGTGAAGTGAATGAAAGGAGTACCTTATGCTTCGGCTGTAGGCTCTATCATGTATGCTGTGAGATGCACTAGACCTGATGTATCATTCTCTCAGAACCTAACGAGTAGATACCAATAGAATCCAAGCGAAAGTCACTGGACTGCTGTAAATAACATACTGAAGTATCTTAGAAATACTAAAGATATGTTTCTTGTTTATGGTGGTGATTCCACAACTGATCTTGGTGTTACTTGCTACACCAATGGTTGTTGGGAGACTGATCGGGATGACCTTCGATATCAAACGGGGGTTGTCTTCATGATGAATAGAGGCGCTGTTGATTGGAAAAGTTCTAAGCAAAGCACTACCGCAATGTCTTCTATAGAAGCTGAATACATAGATGCTGCTGAAGCTGCAATGGAAGTTATTTGGATACGTAAATTCATTTCTGGGCTTGGCGTTGTCCCTAACATTGATAAACCTATGGATATGTACTGTGACAACACAAGTGTCATTACCATAACCGACGAACCTGGTGTTTAATAGGGTGCCAAACATTTTCGACAAAAATATCACTTTATTCGAGAAGCTATTCAAGAAGGTGATATGCGTATTCTCAAAGTTCATACAGATAACAACTTAGTTGGTCCGTTTACAAAACCAATGCCTTGTACCAAACATGTTGAGCATGCTAGGAGCATTAGACTTAGACCAGCTGGTAGTTTCATGTAGATCTGTTTATTTTAGTATTTGAATAATTGGGATGTAAAACAATTTTATTTCATAATGAATTGATATACCTGGTGTGGTCGTTTTCATTCTATAAATACTATGTCCTATCTTAACATGTTTAAATCCATGAATAATTTATTTGTTCTAAATCGTCCATTATCAGTTGATGATATGGGAGTATGATTGAAGAGTTTTATACACTTAAAATATACTATAATAATATAACCTTAAGAGCTATTAAGAAAATTACCAAGTTACCCTTGATAAAATTCACTCTCAAAAATATATATAATATAATATATAATACGTATATTAAGCCGGGTAAATGTGATCACCCGGGTCGATTCCCCAACGACTAGTGAAATTGAAACCTCGTTTAAGCTTGGATTCTGATTTGAATAAGCAAATGGATGATTTGTTTATCTAAAGTAACAATTAAAATGGACAATTAAAAACAATTCAACAATTTAACTAATACGGGAAATAACTAAAACGCGATAAATAAACAAGTAAACTAATTTTAACCCCTAAAAATGTAAACTAAAATTCTAAACCTAAGTTAGGACAAAAGAAAATTTTAGGAAAAAGAAAAACATTTTTTTTATTATTTTTGAATTTAATATGAATTAAAAACTATTTTAATCTAATTAAATCCTAGAAAATAGCAAATTAAGTACTAAAAATTTGGAAAAATGATTTTTAAGCTTAGAAAAGTCTAAAATATTATAAAAGCAAAGAAAACTATTTTTAACTATTTTTATTATTAAAATCCTATTTTTAAAATTTAAAATAAAAGCTCAAAAATGAAATTTAAGATCTAAAAAGTGTAAAAATGATTTTTCTGGATGTAAACCTAAAGCTATTTTTTATAAAACTAAAAACTATTTTTTTGTATTTTTTATTGATTTTATAAGATTTTTACTTTCGAAAATTGATTAAAAATAAAATAAAAGCTGGAAAAATCTATCTACATAATAAAAGAAATGTTATTATCAAAATAAACATTTTAAAAATCAAAGTTTTATGACCTACAAACGGCTAAAAGTTCAAGAAAATTCCCTTACACAAATTAAAACTGGGAGCGCCTAATTAGGACGGCCCCCTTAAAATACAATGGGCAGCCCCCGATATCCATCAAGGGACCGCCCATCTAATTAAAGGAACCATCCATAGTAGACGCTCCTCCAGAATGTCCTATAAATACTGGACTATTCCCCACTATTTTCTCACCTTTTGCACTCATTCTTTCTGATAAAAAACAGCCCACACATCTCATTAAAATCCTTTGATCATTTAATCATAAAGCTTTGTTTCCAAGTGATCCAAGCTCAATTCCTCAAGTGCAAGAGAAGAATATTTCATCATCAATGTAAGAAGTATTTCACCTCAAGTGTGTATTGCAATCCTTGATGCATCTATATCATAACCTTGTAAATCATTTTGTAAATCTTGTAAAGAGTTTATGTAGAAGATAGATCTTTAGGTGATAGTTTGTAAGTATAAGTTGAATCTTAGTGAATATCATCCAAGTTATGATAGTTAGGTGTGAAAGCAGATGAGAGTAAGAAGTAGTGAAGCGAAGAATACTAAGGCATGAAACAGTATGTGTAGTTGTGAAGTTGTGTTGTGAAGTCGTGAGAGGAAGTGCAGAAGTTGTGAAGGTCGTGATAATTGGTTCTAGCTAAGATTAGAACTCGACATCTAGCTTATGTCAGAAATTGATATGAGCAAAGTTGGTGTACTGATTTTCTCCGCCATAAGAGTATGTTTGACTAAAGTAAAAGAAAGCTCATCGAGTTAGGTGCTTCAGGAGTAGAGTAGTGGAGAAGAGGTGCTTCGTAACCGACTCACTATAAATCCTTATGTTAAGTTGTTTGATCTTTTTAACTCTTATCTCTTATTTTTTTTATTTGTTCTTACTTATTTATATTATTCATATTGTGCAAACAAACATAAACAATTAAATTAAAAGCGGTAAACTATTCACCCCCCTTCAAGTTTTTCATAATTGGTATCAGAGCCAGGTTAAATAGAATTTTTAAAATAAAATTATATTTAAACCTTGAATCGATCTATGGAAATAGAAAAATATTAAGAAGGAAATCTATGCAAAGACGCTCACTATTTGAAAGTGAAGGATTTATTTATTGAAAAAAATATAGTCGAAACTTATGTGAAGTCAAAATATTCTAGATCGTTGACATGTTATTACCGATGGTGATTTTCCGCCTATTCAAACAAATCTCGAAACTAAAAACGATGTGAAATTATAAATTTTCATAAACAAAACAATTGATCTTAAAAGAAACTTCCTAAAATAATGGAGCTAACATGATAATTTATAATGACTTTACCACGTAAAGAAAAGAAAAGAATTTTTATGTTGTCAAACCCGGAAAAGAAATTTGGATACTTTGTTAAACACTCATAAAAAAAATAATCAAGTCAAACTAACAAAATAGATCTTTTGTTCAACAATAATGAACAATTACATGATTCTGAAGAGGAATCAATAGATAATGCCTTTGCTTAAATTTAACACATTATTACAAGTCTAAAAGCACCTAATGAAGGTTTTTTCTAGCAAGAATTGTCATTAGAAAATTTCTTAGGGCCATTACATTCCTAAATGGCACACAAAAGTCACAAGTTGTTGAAGATCCAAAGAATCTAACAACTCATATCACTTAAGCACTCATTGAAATTTTAAGGTTTTGTAAGAAAGTAATTAAAGATAGATTCTGAAACCGTCAAAAAAGCAAAAAAGAGAAAAAGTAGATCTATTACCTTGAAAGCTAAAAAGGGAATCTAGTAATGATGATGTTAGCTCAACCTTTCGATAGTGAAGATGAAGAATACGCCATGGCCGTAAGAGACTTCAAGAAATTCTTCAAAAGACGAGGATGATTCGTAAGACAACCACATGAAGAAAGAAAATCATTCCAAAGAAATAAGACTACAAAAATGGCAAAAGGCAAAAAAAAATGCTTATAAGTTGGAATCCAAATAATCTCATCAGAGAATGTCAAACTATTAAAAGATCAAAATCAAAAGAGTGATGTTGGAGATCTTGGAGTGATAGCGACGATAATGAAGATGAGAAAGACAATGGATGAAAGTGTCTTATGGCATAAAGCTTTCATTGAGGTACTGTTCCGAAATCGAATACTTTGTGATGACCAATCATCATGAGATAAAAATGATTAGATATGAAAATAGTAGACTATGGAAAAATAGGACTAAAAGTCATGCTAAAAAAATAAAACTCTAAAACAACTAAAATCGAATATAGAGAATGAAAGCACTAGAATTAAAAAGAAAATATCTAGGTTAGAAAAAGGTAAGGAGTAAATGAAGTATACAAATTATGTCATGACCTTAAGTTTAAAAATGGAAGATTAGAAAAAATTATCTAGGCTAAATAAATTAATGATAGTAGTCCCTCACTTAAAAAAATAACAAGGATCTTAAAAACCTTCCGAGATAAACCATTTTAGGATTTAATTTTACCAAAGGGTCACCTAGCCAAACCAAACAAGTAAATATTGTAAAGCCAAAATCAAGTCAAAAGAAAAACTATAGAATCAACCCAAACACAAACCAAAATTTATATTATAAAACAATACTAAAATTCCTAATGCAAATGAAAAATGGAGGTAAAATGTTTTTACAAACCTTCCCTATTAACCCTAGCAATTTACTAAAACCCACTATGAGTCTAAAACACCTCTCTTAAAAAAGAAAAACTCACATCCTCGGTTCCAAAACACCTCAACCTAGGAGAGACAAAGTAGACCAAATTAACTCTAACACTAATTAGAAAAGTTAAGTAACTTAGATGAGATGAGATTTGAGGTATGAGATTTATGGTATGAGATTTGTGGTATGAGATTTGTGGTATGAGATTAGCAATATAAGATTTGTGGTATGAGATTGGTAGTATGAGATTTATAGTATAAGATTGGTAGTATGAGATTTGTGGTATGAGATTAGTAGTATGAGATTTGTGGTATGAGATTGGTAGTATGAGATTTGTAGTATGAGATTGGTAGTATGAGATTTGTGGTATGAGATTGGTAGTATGAGATTTGTAGTACGATGGTTGGTAGAATGAGATTGTTTGGGGTTGATATGAGAATTGGTTAGGACCTTTGTACGTCACTAAATGGAGTAGTTTCAGTGACATTAGATACGAACGGATTATTATCAGTCATTAATTGACTCGGATCGAAGTTGTAGTTATCATGGTGGTAGGCGGGATTTGTATGAAAGTTTGGAAAGTAATGAATAGCGGTATTGTTTTATGGTTAGATGGATGGATACGTTTAGTAATTACGGGCACTGTTGCCCATGCATATTCGCATTATGATTCGTCACTTATTTAAAAAAAGGCAAGGCCTAGGATAGAGAGCCAAGTAGGATTTACTTGGGAGGATCTAGTTGGAAGAGTTTTTGTTGAAGTCTTTACTCCATTTGAATCTCTCATCCTCCACAATATCTACTCTTTCCCATTTCAAAACGTATCAATTAATTTTTTCGTTCGAAGAAATTAATTCATCATGTTCGCAAGAAGTCTAGTCACCGGATCATCTTATGTATTGACTTCCTGATTATCTTGTCCGAGATAGTCAAAGAAACCTTTAAATTAAACAAAGAGTTAATTAAAAATTGTCATTATTCATTCTCATAAAACTAGCCAAAAATCGAAGAATTTTTTTTTCTTCAGGTGGCGACCCCCTTAAAATTAAGGGGATCGGCCGTGTAAAAAGGGTGGCCCCTTAATTAACTAAGGGGACCGCCTATCTGCGAAACCAAACACCCCCTTACAGTCGAATTTTATACCAAAACATCACTTTTCTCTCTTCCCTCTTCCCCTACCTGCTGTGACGAAAATACCATCACCATTGCCATCAAAATCAAAACCTCAAATCTTCCAATTAACCAAAATTCGCAAAGGGCTTTCACTAACAAGTCAATCAACAACATTTCTTGTAAGTTTTTCAACCTTCTTTTTGTTTGATTTCATCCAATTTTGTTCTTAATCAAAATTGGGGGGTTTTTCATTATTGTTATATTTCTTGATTTAGTCTAGGATTTTCATAACTATAATGATTCCCATAGTCATAGGAACACTACAACCTTGATAGGATTGAATCAAAACACTTATTGAGTCAAAATTTTAAGAACATGTATACTAATGAACATATGGCCGAATTTTTGCATATATGTATTTTTAAAACTTACACATTGTTGATTAATGCCAAAACATGTTAAAAATAATCAAGTATTGATTATCCAAACATATATATATATATATATATATATATATATATATATATATATATATATATATATATATTAAATCAATGAGTAAAATTTTATAAAAATAAAGGAGTGTTTGGTTCATCTCCTAGGATGATTGTTTAGAGTCGAGATGGCCATCACTACATTTTTATCACGTATATAAACACATAACAAACTAGTGTGAGTCATCAAAATATGTAATTTATATATATTTTGACATATTGGACAAAATTTCTACCCATAAGGGAGAGTTTGGCTTATCACGAATTAATAAGAATTTTTGAGTCAAAATAAGTACTTTACTAGTGATAAGCCAATTGCAAACAAACTCACATGAATTGACGAAATATACAATCTAATGTATACATTTGTCAACACTTAAAGTCGAGTTAAAAATAAACTAAGGATCATAAAAATTACTTCTTAGGTTTTTATTTTTTTAGAGTCGAAGTAAATTTTGTTCCACATATAGTATTTTTCTTACGTACTCTTTTTATTTTTGCATTTTTTTGACATTGTTGTTGACTTGTTTAGGTGACAAAAATACCGAAAGCTACTACCACCGATGTATCTCTCACTAAATCCTACATTCCAAAAGTATCCAAAATTCCTGGCATCTCCTCCACTATTGCCCAACTCTACAAACCTATTGAAAACCGCAACATTCACAAAGGTCGTGTTGTTGATCAAGCCTACTACAAATCCAACAATATCGAGCGTCTCTTTACTAACATTCACTTCAATTGTCTTTTTCAAATCAACGAACTGATTGTTTCGAGATTTATTCTAGACTTCTATAGTCAAGTCACGATACAAATTGATGCATATGGCTATCTTGTTATCTCTTTTATGATTCAACACGAATTCATAACTCCCACTCTCGCTCAATTCGGTCAAATCCTCAAAGTTCCATACAATGGTCAAGCCGTTTTTACAAATGAATGGGACCAGACCATATTGCACTGATCTTCCTACTCCTGACGACAGTCGTCGACTTCTTGAATTGGAACGTGTC
>BQNB010109252.1:0-22789 GCA_026074375.1 Tanacetum coccineum | reverse complement strand
TGAAAAATATTTTTGTACTTTTTATGTTTTTATAGAAGAAAATATGCACAGATGTAAACACAAATTGTCAAATGTAACGAAATTCGTTTCACAGCCTCCCCGGCAGCGGCGCCAAAATTTGACTCGCGCAAACTTACTCCTTAAAATTTATCTATATATAATATAAATACAACAAAGGAACAGAATCCACGAGATCAAGAAAACCGGAAGCAGTATAGAGTGTTCCCGGGTCGTTATGTCCCAACGAGGCTGGAATGGAAAAATCGCAAAACGATTGATGATTGGTGTTTGAATGTAACAAGGAATGATTGGGAATTAATACTGAAAGCAAATGCACATAAAAATATGCAAAGAAAATAAGCTAGGACAAGAATAAAAACTAGAAAAGGCAAAAACACTTAAAACTTTTACACTAAGGCACAAATAAGCTCAAATAAACTTAAGACAAATCAAATAAGCTAAACTAACTCTAAATAAGCAAATACAAAAAGCAATTAAGCTAAATTAAACAAGATAATCACAACAGTATTAACAACAGAACTAACAGTATTAACTACCAGTACTAACTTGGAGTTAGTACTGCTAGCTTTAAGTTAGTACTGTTAGTTTAAGGTTAGTACTGTTAGGCTAACAAAACACAAAGAAACAATAAATAAGCAAACAAGCTAAAACAGAAGTTCACCTAACCTTAAAAAGCACTTAGTAATAAGAATAAGCAACTAGAATGAACTAAAATGACAAATAAGCTAAAAAGCTACAAACTGATACATTATTGAAAATACTTTAAAAAGGAAAATAAGCTTAAATAAGCAAACAGCAAAGGAAAATGGTTTAATCTACTCTAAAAAGCTAAGGAAATCTTAAATAAGCAGAAATAATAAGCTGATAAGGTAGAATGAACTACCAGTACTAACAGTTCTAACTAACAGTATTAACTGTAGTTAGTACTGCTAGGGCTATATATTATCACTGCTACCTTGAAATCCAAGAAATGAACTAAGCATTACAAACTTGGATTTAGTAACTGCTAAGGCATAGTTAGTGCTGTTCCAAAAGTGAACTAGCAGTGTTAACTCAAATCTAACAGTTTTAACAAATGAACTAACAGTACTAACTTGGAAAGTAATACAAAACACTTTTCAACTAACAATTAAGCAAAATAAATATTAAAACAGCTCTGCAGAAAATAAGAACAATAAGAAAAAGAGAAACTTACACCACCCTTGCTCAAAACAGGGTCAAATAAAAAGTCTACAAGCTCTAGCTTGTATTAAACAAGCTAGTGAGAGTCCATAAGCCCATCCAGAACTGGCTTATCATCCATAAATTAAGCTGAGGTATATTTGAGAGTGATTTGTTTGATTTTCTCTTCATTAACTTAACTTAAATTTTTACTTAATGAAAACAGCTTATAAGTAAGCTGTGGTGAGAGCTTTTAGAACACAAAACAATATGATTAAGAAACTTAACACTTGGAATTGTAAATTGGCTTAAAAACTTCAAACTTGCATTAATCTTGAAAGTGTTACAAAGCTGAAAGTAAAAAGCTGTAAATGACTTTGAAATTTAAACTAAGATTAAAAACTAATTAGTTACTAAAAAACTAAAAACTAGATGCCTCAAAGGCTTACAAAAAGCTCTATTTATAGCCGAAGTCTTGGACTTGCAGCTTGTGCTTCTTTGTAGAGATAAAAACAAAGTGTGCTTGTTGTGTGAGGGGGATCTAAAGCAAATCCCAGCCTTTGATTTCTTTTGAGCTTCTTTGGAGACAATCTCAGCCATCGAAATGCTTTGGGAATGGAGAGGGATTGCCAACATGGACTTTATACAGCTGGGGGGGGGGGAAATAGTAGGGTGGATGAAACTATTTTGGTAGGGTGTTGAGTGGTTTTGCAGGGGAGAAGTATGGGACGACATCCAAGTTGTCCTGGGTTTTTGTTGGGCGGGAAAGAGGGCTTTTAGGGAAGTAGGCAGCTTTGGTCCCCTCAAGTTGTATAACTTGAATGCAATCTTTGCCTTCTTTGCAATTTTGACCCTTGTCTTTTTCTTTTGCAATACAACTTGAGGTTTGGCAGTTTTAGTCCCTCAAGTTGTATTTTCTTCATGCGAATGACTTTAGACTTCGACCTTGACTTGGTCCTTATCTCCCGAGCTTGGATTGTGTTTGTTTTTGGCTTTCTTTTTGCTCATTTTCTAGAATATCATGCCGATTCCTCACAATACAAATGCGCAACATACAAATACAATGTATTTTTGTATTTTTTTTGTCAATTAAGTCCATTGATAAATGAAAAATGGTATGGTGTAAATAAGCACATACCAATAAACAGTTTTCTATCATTTGGCTTATTACCGCTTACTAACTTTCTTCTTTTGTGTTTATTAGTCTATTGAATTGATATTGTGTCTCACCAACCAAACTTGTGCAGTCTCCAGGCTGAAAACTCCCATATCATTTAGACAACGTATATCAGCATAGGTTTAACCGGTAAAAAGACTAATTAGAACTAATTAACAATACTGATAATATAGGATAATGTTCAACTCTTAGTATTTGACCCCCTACTTACCAGCGAAACTCCATCTTTAACGGGTACATTGCACGAATAAAGTGTTGTTTTTTGGTTTTTTGGCTAAAAATAAATTTAAAAACTTTATAATCGAATAAATTGACCCACACCGACAGCACATCAAGGTTTTTGGTTGCAGTTGCCAGGAGTGAATTAATAAAACCTTATACCGTATTATATTTCTAACCAATAAATCTAGTTTTAGTTTTGTGTAATCTAATTATTTGAAATTCTGTTTGTATTTATTCGCATTCAATACGACGTATTCAGTCCACTGAATACGGTGTATTAGTCCATTTGATCTTTTTTGCAAGTTGATTATAGGGAAAAATGGACGACCCAAACATCACCATGGAGGAATACATCAGACTTGAAGAAGAAAAAGCTCAAAGACATGGTTAAACGTTTAATTGGCAAACCGCCACGTTCGGGAAAGTTGAAAGCTATGAAGATGAGGACGATTGTTTCATCAACTTCGAAACTGAATTCCCAGCCATAGTCTTTGATAATACCTTAACGTCCGATACAGCACCTCTATGTGCACCCACGGTAAGTCCTCCTAACAAAAACAAGATTGATTTCAGAATATCATTAGACGAATTTGACGATGAAGATTACACGGTAATTTTTGACGAGAATTCATTTTCTTACAAAATAATTTTTTTCAATGATTTAAAAAAGGATTCAAAAAATGATGAAATACTCAAGCCTTCATCGCCCGAGCTTACGGTCGATTGTCTTGATGATTTAGACTACTTTAAATATTTCAAAAATGAATTCCCAGCCATTGTTTATAATGATGGCTTAACGTCTAAATCAGATCTTGAAATTAAGCCCCTTGTAAGTTCAGAACATATCTTTGAAACATCCTTGTCCAAATATGATGAAGAGGAACGGAACACTTTACATGTAACTTTTCCTGATAATCTGAAAATGATTAAGGATGGCAATGACAACACCGATATAACACAGCCTTCTGGGTTTAACAAAATAAAAAGATCAAATAAGCTTCCGAGAAAATTCACACAGTTATAGACTAAAAAGTTCCACACGAGAATATTTTATATTCAAAATATTAGATTCAAAATTATGAGTAGGAGTTATCATTAAATGGCCATTTTAAATCTCATCAAAAATTTTACTAAGTGCCATTTGGCATCCCGTTCGACCCTAAACGGTATTATAAGGATGGCGCTCACACGAGAAAATTACAGAGGCCAAGGTACGTTTTCCTTTGTTAAACTTTAAAAAGTTGGTCTCCATACGGCGTATTTAGGTATACCAATACGCGGTATCAATTTAATGTCTTATCACATGTATCAGACAAACCCTAATATCGGCGTAATACCCAGCGTGGGTATAAAAACCCAGCAGATACGCCGGATCGTTTTACAACACACACTTGTTACTCACAAAGCAAAAATTTCCACTCTGCGCACTTTAAATCGCGAAAATCAACCCTGGTTTCTATATATTTCCTTGCCATCCTAATCGAAAGGTATGAATTCAACTTTATTCCCTTCTTTCTTTTTCGATTAAGAATTAGGGTTAGGGTTTAGATTTTTAAATTAGGGTTCATATCACTATTATATTTTCCCCCCCCTCTTATGGATACTTGAACTTAATGAATATGGTACTGATAATATGATTGGGTTAAATTGGGTAAAATAAGGGAAAACCCCTTTTTTGATTTTAACTGCAGAAGCAATACGGCGTATTCAATTCATTGGATACGGCGTATTGCCTCAATTTTTACCCAAATTTTAAACCTCAATACGATGTATCCAATGAATTAAATACGGCGTATTGATCTGATATAAGGTTCTATATTTTAACGCCCATACGCCGTATCCTCTTGAATACATACGGTGTATTAACCTCAGACCTTTACATACGGCGTATCCTTCTATGAATACGCCGTATCAGCCCTCACAACAGAATGAATTCTGTTTACTGATCTAGTTAATTTTTCAGATATGGCACCATTACCCGCTGCTGATCAGAGACACCCTTGGCTCAGATACTAGGTTGAGGGATACACCGAGGGTATTGTACATAGTTACGAGCAGAGGCTCGAGACGATATGGAGTAGGCCAGTTAACCGGGTTCATGTGTTAGATTTTGAGGGTTTGACTCCCGGGATGAGGCAGGATTTGGCAGTGAGGTTGAGGATGGTGTATACTGGAGAGGGGCAGCAGGTGTTCATGACACTTGGAGGAGACTAT
This sequence comes from Tanacetum coccineum, assembly GCA_026074375.1. NCBI lineage: Eukaryota > Viridiplantae > Streptophyta > Magnoliopsida > Asterales > Asteraceae > Tanacetum > Tanacetum coccineum. Next base: position 17,994 of record BQNB010109252.1, on the reverse strand, counting down.
TTGGGATCCGAGCACCTTTGGTCCGCGAGTTCATTCTGGAGTTTCTCAGCACTTGCAGGATGAGTGATACAGAGATGGGTCTGGATGTTGCTGATACGCTGTGTTTTTAGTTGGGAGGTATTAGGAGGAGGATGACATGGAGACAATTTATTTTGGCATTGGGATTACACACAGAGCAGGAGATGGCAGAGGCTAGGTTTGGAGCCTACTGGGATGACAGTGATAGATTGATCCCCGACAAGGGGGATCTTAGGGATTATTGGATTGAGATCTCGTCTGACAGAGACTTCTTGGGCCCCTCCCCTTCTTATGTTCTTATTCAAGACCCTGTGAGGAGACTGTGCCACAGGATGATAGGTTACAGTATTTCTATGTAGGGACCGCACTGTGAGAATAGTGACCGTTTTGAACTTTTCTACCTCCGCAAATGGATCGAGGTGACTGCAAACATCACACACCTATTAGCGCAGTACTATTTAGGCATCGCAGAGGGGAGAAAGGCTGGGCCAAGTTTGTCAGGTGGGCATTTCGATTTTGGAGGCTTCTGTCCATGCATTTGGGCTTGACACTGATCAGTGGATTGAGGGATTGCAGGTAGTCACCCAAGAGCTCCCGTTGATTAATCTACATGAGCTTGGGAGGCTCAACATTTGTTCGAGGTACGGAGATACATGGGCTTGGGTAGCCCAAGGACCAGAGAGGCAGCAGGTTGTTGCGGCTGGTGCCCATGGGGCTGATACGGCTAGTCCGGCAGCCGACGAGGGTGCTCAGGAGATTCCTGCACAAGCACAGGCACCTCCGCCACCTCTACCTACTCCTCAGCCTTGGACCATATCAAAAAAGATTGAGAGGATCGAGGAGGAGATGTGTGATTTACGACATGATGTTGTAGGGTTACGAGGAGTTATCGAGAGCTTCACTACAGAGCAGTCTAGAGTCTCCACCTGGCTGATCAACTGTATGACACAACTCATGGACGCCAGCAGCCATCCTTATCAGGCATTCGATAGCACCCTTGTCGGTAGCTCACGGATGCCCTACCAAAGGCTTGTCAGACCCAGGACAGGAGATGCCAGCACTTCCGCAGCCCCTCATGCCGATGATTAGCCCGACCCTTGATCTCTGTCCCCTTGGATTATTATCTTTTGTGGATCTGTATTGTATATTACACTTATGAAACTTTGATTACTGATTTCCTTTTGATATATTATATGATCTTGGTTTACTTGTGTATGATAGGAAACAAAGACTGGCAGTAAAGTTCATGCAAACACGGATAAGAATAAAGTGTTGAAGAGGAAAAAGGTTGAACTTAAAGACCAGCTGAAACAAAAGTGCTTTCCGGGAGACAACCTGGTCATTTTAATTGTTTGTCGCATTTTAATTGTTTGTTGCATGAGTCTGTCTTCCCAGACACTCTATACGGCGTATCGAACCCCTCTAGATACGGCGTATAGATGTGTCTGGACGTTATCAATTTTAAAAACTAAATATTTAATTTACAGTATTTAATTGTTTTTACAGGAACAATGCGGCGTATCCTAGAGTTTGGGAAATGGCGTATTGATCCATGTACAGTTGTGTGTTTAATTGTTTTCTTGTACCATTGTAGCTAGATAGAAATTGCACTTGTCTTCTAATCTTTTATGCAGGACCTTGTTGAAACTATGATATGGTATATTCTAAAAATGACATGTGTTGAACTTATTCGGGCATGTTGGCTGAAGACTTAGTCTATCTACTCTTTTTGCTTAATTCTTATCTTGGAGGAATTATCACGAGAAATAATAAGATAGTTTTTGTTCTAATTCCTATTTCCCTTATATTTAATTGTTTTTATCTTTTACATTGGGACGTTGTTTAAGTTTAGTGAAGGATGGAGAATTAAAATCGTTTCTTGTTGTCTGTTTTATATAATAACTCATTGCTATAAGCTTAAAAAATAGGACTTATTTAATGTTTTTTAGCATGACCTTTTGACTAGTTTCACATTACTGCTCACTATAACCCTTGATACATATTATGAGAATTAAGCCTATTCCGTTTCCAACTATTTACTAAAAATTCTCAAAAATTTGAGTGTGTGGTGATGTAGGGATTTGAACTTGGCATGGTATAACACTCAGACCGCAATGATTTTCAGTACTATGGATTTAGATTTAGAGGATCTGGGTTCATCTGGTATAAATTTTCTAGGATTAAACCAAAATAGTCTACATGTCATAAATTAATTAAACTTCACTGGTTGTTAAATCTCTTGTAACTTGATTACTCCACATTTTTAGAGTAAAATTCCCACTAGACACCCTGTTGAGCCATTTCTTTTTCTTTTTCTACACCATATTATATGTTTCGTTACACCTTTGCACCTTAGCCTACCGTGTAGATTAAGCCTATTTTAATCAATGTTGCTAGTTTCTTTCGTGTAAAGTTTTGTATTTCCTATGTCAAAGTGAAATCTTTCTATCTCTGTAATGGTCGGGAAATTGCACAATGCAATGAGAAAAATATGTAGCTCGTAAGTTTCGCTAATTTCGCGATTATGAATCACGTCGGAAGAAGAAGTGTTACAAGGAAAAAAATTTCCGAATGAATTATGATAGTGAAGACGGTGGAATTAAACCGAGATTTATGATGTATTGTAAAATAAAGAGAAGGAAGAAAAATAGTCGGTTCAAAAAAGTTTATACCGAAGGAATCACTTTAAAGGATCGATTATTCGTTGATACGTTACAAAAATCAACGATGTAAAGTCTTGTAAAAAGTGGTCGATGTTACCACTTATTATGTAAAAGTATGTAAAGAGCGGGATGTAAGGGAAGTTGACCGTTATGGGAATGCCAACTTAGGTTGTCTTTGTCATTTCTATGATCGAGGCATTTGTCTATATGTTTGAGTCTTTGTCATGGAACGGTCGAGGGAAAGTTACTAGCAACCGTACCTTATTTGCTGGCTTAATCTATTTATTTTGTAAATTTTGTTTAACGCCCATTTTACTTCCCTTTCCTAGAAATTAACCTTAGTGTCTACTCGAACGAGGACTTGTTCGAGCATGCATGTCTATTCCATCGTTACGGCCATGTATGCATGTCTTAGCTGCCTTGTTGGATGACGACTTTCGATAAAAGTTAGAAGCTCCCTACCCTATATCATTCTTCATCCTAACCGCTGGTTAAACACGAATAGGGATGTGATCGGATTGTATGTGTTCTATTTCCGTCGTTTCGCCGTTTTGTATTGTACTGTGGGAAATAGAAGGGGGATTGAATAGTTTACACGTTTGTTTTAGGTTTTAAAGAATTTACAATCAAAAATGTTTAGATCCGAGTTGTATGTTTAACCAATTTATAATATGAGCAAGCAATAACTATCTAAACTAAAATTAGATAACAACAATCATAATGTAAAGAGATAAGGAAAGAAACAACCAAACTAAGACACCAAGATTTTATAGTGGTTTGGCTACGAAGCACCTTTTCGTCCTACTCCACTCCTTGAGTATCCGACTCGAGGTTTCACTATGTCAACAAGCTCCCTTTAGGTGGAGAAAACCGTTTACACGTCACTTATGTTATTTTCTGACACTCAAGTAATGTCGAGTCCTAATCTAGCTAGAACCAATTACCACTTCACAAGTTATACACATCTACAAGTTCTACACTATCGAATTACACAAATACCGAATCACACAAATTACCAAGATATATATCAATAGTGGTTTGGTACTTAGAATAAAAAGAGGAGAGAGAGGGGGATGAGATCCAATAATTAACACTTATGTTTTTGTGGAAATGATTTTCAGACATTTGGGTGGTACCTTAGTAGTATTTAAGAAGGGAAAAACAAAAGATTAAATGGTGGCTGGTCTCCTAGCGGTCCTAATACTTTTATAAGGGGGCTGTCAGGCCTATAAGGGGGCCGCCACCTAGACTTCACTCCCTTTTTCGTCTTTTTGTAAGGAATGTTGTATCTGGTGTAGAAGCTTTCGTTTTAGGGGAAAATTTTGAATTTCAAATTTTAAGTTTTTTAAAAAAAAATTCTTTTAATTAGAAAATATTTCGTTATATTTAATTTGTAAAATATTTGTTAGAAAATAGAATGGATGAGAGAAAATATTTTTCTTGATCATAATCATGACTTAATGATTTGTTGGTTCTGAACCTTAATTGATCACTATCTTAGAAATGAAATTTTACGATTAATAATTTGTAAACGTTTAATTTTATCGTAAACGTTTTTACATTTTGTTATTTATTCAAAAACGTTGAGAGGTCGAAAAATATAAATAACTTTTTTTGACATTATTTGTATTAACAATCTCCCCCTTTTTGATGATGATAAAATATAAACTCATTTTGTATAAAATTAATAGTTGCACATTATTAATGAGTTTGGTTCAATTTCTCCCCCTTTTGTCGAATTCAAAAAGGATAATCGTCAAGTTATTGTAGGAAGAAAGAAATCGATGATATCAAGACTCCCCCTTGATGTGAGCCCCCCTCATTTTGGGGCACCAAGGAATCGATCTCATAAAATTTGTTTGCTACAAAACAAAGTTAGAGGTACAAGTGCAAGACAAATATCCTTTAAGCAATACATGAGATTTAAGTCACTCAAAATAGAGTTTCATTCAACAATCAAGAAACTCATACAATAGCAAATGAACTACATACTTCTATCAACATAAATGAAAACTAGATCAATACGAGCAATGACAAATTCATACAATATTTGTATGAAGCATTACAATAGAAAATAGATTATCATAGAGACATAATAAGGCATAGATCTACACTAGTGAACTCATGAAAAGTAAAAGATGCCATAATCAAAAGATGAAAGGTCGATTGTTTAGGTAAAATTAAGCTTTTGAGAGTGCTCAATTATGGTGAGGAGGTTGTTATTGAGGATGGAAATTGAGTGGAAGGACCAATTATGAGAGATTTTATACGATTAAGGTCATCTTTCAATGTATCAAATAGATCTCGGGAATCCAAGCAACAATGAAAAAATTCCGGATGAAAGTTTACTTGATCTAAGGAGGGTGGAGGGATATATGGTGAGGTAGGAGGTGAAGGATTTGTAGCTTTAATTGCTTGTTGTAGATTAATCTCAAGGAGATTAGACAAGTGATGAAGTTCATGTGCAATTTGGTTTTGAGTTGGATTTTAAGGAGGTGAAGAAGATGAAAGGGATTTTGTTATTATAGGAGAGGTAGGTAGAGACCTATTTGGTGGAGGAAAAAGTTGTGATGGTGGAAGATTATGACTTTGTCTCCAAGGTTTAAGGATGGCCTTTTTGTATTTTTATGTGTAATCATGAGGGGATTTGCTAGAGGATGACATTGAGACTTTGAGGAGAAGTGAAGAGTGTATAAGAAGAAAAATGATGTTTATATAGAAGAATTTTAGGAAAGGCATGGTTTGAAGATTTTGATTTAAAGGAGTGATTGGTTTAGAAAGGGAAAGTTTGGCTGGGGACCTAATGGGAACTAGGGTCAAAGTTGAAGATAAAGGGAGTCATGAGTATTTTGTGGTTCCTCTGGGGGGGGGGGAGGGCCCGTGCCCCTTATTTTAGTGCAGTCACTATTTTTTTTAGGGAGCGATCCCCCCCAAACATTTAGGAGGGCGTTTTCTGGAGATTCACAAAAATTTTCCATAAGTTTATCCTCTTTTAGAGTATTCATTAAGGGTCTGGAAGTGCAATTATTGCATTTCCATTTTTCTAAGAATCAATAATGATATTCTAAAGGAAAAGATAAATCATAGTAATGTGGCCAAGTTAAAGCTATATAATGACTTAATAGGTTCTACTAAATGTCACATAGCAAGCATAAAATAATAATGTAGACACATTATACACGTACTTGATTATCCATGATAGAGGTTAAGATAATATTACATAGTAATAATAGTACGTGTCTCTAGCAATAATTCTAGAGAAATATTTCAACCATCATTTGAATCAACACTTGAAACTTCTTTAGAAGATATGTAGATATTTGATTTAAGATGAGTAGGATGAACCCAATCTTTCATGGATGGCCAATATGATTTGTATTTTGATTTTCATAGATGAGGATTAATTTTGATAATGTGATCATATAGACGATTTAGAATCATTCCATATGGCATTGGAGAATTTGGTTGATTTTTAATATTTTCAACTCGTTTGGTTAGAAAGTAAGCAAAGTTGAAAGGAGTACTTGTTAGAATGCAATACATCATGTGACATGATGATGCAGAAAGAAATGGTGAGTAATTTTGAGTGCCAAATGCATTATCTTGAATGATATCATTCCAAGATCTCATGTCATGACGAAGTTCTTCCTTGAGGATTTTGTTTGGAAAATGGTTTGTCCGGTTGTTGTGATTGATTGGATAATTTCCTTTGGTGTTGATTTTATCTTCAATTTATGTTTTGATGGGTGATTTTGAGTTTTTGGGTTGTTTGAATCGTGTTTGTCACTTGCAGCACGAAGGGGGGTGTTTGTTTTTGTGGTTTGAAATTTTTTTTGACTAAGTGTAAAATAAGGGAGTTTGCTGATGGCGGTCCCATAATGCCTGGTGGTCCCAAATATATTGGGGGGGCCCTATGGTATAAGGGTCACCCTCAATAAAGGGTTTTGGACTCAGTTTTTGACGAAAATTTTACCAAGAAGAGTGACATCTTAATTTGCATTTTGTGAATTAAAAATGCTTAAAGTACTTCGGATGAAGTATTCAAATTGTCACGACACAGAATGGAACACGAACTAGAATTAAGACAGAAGAAGGAGAAGCAGGCTAATATAATTTAGGGAATGTGTTCCATCATTCCTAAACCAAGACGTAGATAGTTAAACGATTCACGTTTAAGGGGTTTAGTAAGAATGTCGGCGATGTTGTCGACAGACGGCACTTTTTCGATTGAGATATGTCCTTTCTGGACATTATCACGAAGAAAGTGGTGAAGAATTTCGATGTGTTTGGTACGATAATGTTGCATCGGGTTTTTGCTAAGGCCAGTCGCGTCTTTGTATCACACATGTTGGGAAGTCATCGAGTAGTACATCGTACGTCAGATGAGTGCGTATTTCATCCATAGTGGCTTGTTGACATGCCTTTTAGGGCGCCTTACGTATTTTGGCTTCTAGTAGTGGATATTGCTAAAGTGCGGTTTGTTTCTTTCGAGAACCAAGATGTTCATACAACATCCTACGAACGTAACAAATACGCTAGTGCTCTTTCGATCCACAATAATCTTCCCGCATGATCAGAGTCGCATTTACTCGGTTTCTATGTCGGATCCCCGAGCCCCCTCTTGGGATACCATAATCCTATGTGCTAGTGCCTTTAATGTATCGGAAGATACGCTTAACCGCTTTAAGGTGAGAGGTTTTGGGAGCCTCTTGGAAGCGGGCACAAAGGCAGACACTAAACATGATATTGGCCTACTTGCCGTTAGGTATAATAAACTACCTATCATGCCTCGATACTTGGTACTATTCTACCGACTCACCACTCTTCATGTTTCGTGAGTTTTAGTTCGAAGGAAATGGGGGTTTTCACAATGGTTAATGAATTTTAGACCAAAGTTTTTAAGCATTTTCTTTAAATATAATTAGAATTGACTTAAAGAAGATATCATCTTCCATTTGTTTTTTTTGTAATCCATGGAAGTAGTTAAGTTCAACCATCGAATGCTCATCTCGACCTCGTCATGGCATGATTTGGCAAATTCATCACATATGTCCTTGACAAGTAGTACCGAATTATAAGTCATCGATTTATATTTGAACAATGATGAGATTTGAACCTTTCTTCTTAGTAAAAAGAGTGTTATCTACCATTCCCATTTTATAATCATGTTTAATAAGGAAATCTTTTAATCTATCATACCAAGCTTTGGGTACTTGTTTAAGACCATATAAAGCTTTCTTTAATTTATAGACATGATCCGGTTTTTCGAAATCAATGAATCCCGAAGGTTGTGCCACGTATACCTCCTTATTGATAAAAACTCGTTCAAGTAGGCACTTTTTACATTCATTTGGGAATTGTTTCAAATCTAAGGCATAAGCATTAAGCTATAATTGCCTATAGACTCAAGTCTAGCAACTTGGAGCATAATTTTTCATTATCGATGCCTCTTGATGATTATAGCCTTGAGGCAACTTACCTACATTATTTTGAGATAAACCAACACTGTTCTCGTTCTAAACTTGATTTATAATACCTACTTAAGTTCCTATGATTTTCATATTCCCTAGTTGTGAACGAACTCCCAGAACATCGTTACAACGAAATTTGATTTAATTTCTACTTGCATAGAGAACTATTCCACTTTCATCACATAATGCTTCTTCACTTATTAGGTTCTTATAAGTAGATATAAAACATAAGAAGTTACTTTGGTTTTTGGTTTGAGACCTAAGGGTTCTTTGGTTAAGGTTTCCTATGAAATTTTCTAATGGATGGTTCCTAGATTCCTTAATATTGACTATTTCATCAATTTCTATAGTTTAATCTCAACAACATTTTCTTGTTTTCTTTTTTGGTTTCCCTAATGGCTTCTTCTTCATCTAAGTCATCATCCACCAAGGGTGATGTCTTAGAAGGTGGAGGAGTTTCATCGAATGTCACGTTGAGTGATTCTTCGATTTTCCTAGTGTGTTTATTAAGGATGATGTAGGCTTTACTATTTTGGGAAGTAAACCTAAAAAGACACATTGTATGACTTTTGGGTCAAACTTGGTAAGCGTAGTATTTGTGTTCAAAATGAAGCACTTGCTTCCAAACACTCTAAAATAATCTAACGTATGTTTCCTACCTCTTAAGAGTTCGTAAGGTGTGTTTCCTAGAATGGCTCTAATGAGGATTCGGTTGAGAATGTATGTTGAAGTATCTACGGTGTTACACCAAAACTTTTGTGGTAATGATTGCTCGTTCAACATAGTCCTATCATTCTTGAAGTGTCCTATTTTTCCTTTCGACCATGCCATTTGATTGAGGAGTACGTGGAGCCAAGATATTGTGTATAATACCATTGGCATTACAAAAATCTCCAAATTCACCTATTATCAAATTCTCTTCCGTGTCTGGTTTCTTATTGACACTAATTGAACAACCTCATTTGTTTTGGTTTTTCCTACTTAAATATTCCAATTGATCGAAAAGCTTCGGTTTTATTCTTAAGGGATTAGTCACTAGGTATACCTAGAGTAGTCATCTACTATGACTAGGGTGTAACGGTTTCCTCCGTAACTCCGTACGGAAGATGGACCGAAGAGATCCATATGGAGAAGTTCTAAGCATCTAGTCATTGAGACTATATTCTTAGCTTTGTGACTAGTGTGAGATTGTTTTCCCATTTTGCAAGAATCACAAAAATGTTGATTAAACTTAAGCTTAGGTAGGTTTCTAACAAATTCCTTAGAAGCCAACGATTGAATGAAACACATGTTTGCGTGACCTTATATCCTATGCCACAATGTGGAATTTTCATCAATCGTTGCTAGACAAATTTGATCCTTTAGCTTATTTCCTAAATTCATCACATATAAGCTTTTTTCCTAATACCTTATACTGTGCTTTACCGTCCTTAGTGACTTCACTATCATGATCAAAGAAAGTTACTCTACACTTATTATCACATATTTATTCTAGAGTTAAGTACATTTTTTGTCCTTGTGGTTTGTAGCAGATTTCACTTTTGGTCCAAAAATCGAAAAGTATTGCTTTTGGTCCGAATTTCAAGTTGCGTTTCACTTTTGGTCTGAATTTCAAGTATCGTTTCAAGTTTCGTTTCACTTTTGGTCCGAATTTCAAGTTTCGTTCTTTAGTGTTAGTCGTATTTTGCAGTTGGAAATGGATCGAATGGACCAAAAGTGAAACGAAACTTGAAATTCGGACCAAAATTGAAACTTTTTTGAATTTTGGACAAAAAGTGAAATTTGCTACAACCACAAGGACCAAAAATGTACTTAACTCTTTATTCTATACCTAGCAAGTTAAATCCTAAGTTATCAACATGTTCTACATTATCTATTTTGAAAGAGTCATTAGAAATCGTACCTTTGCCAATGATGTTACCGCAAAGATTACTACAAAAAATAACGTTACCTCCATTGTATGCCTTGTAGCTTGAGAAGAGCTTTCGATTACCCGTCATGTGTTTGGAGCATCCGCTATCCTTTATCCACTCATCGGGTTCCAAGTCGACTCCAAGGCATATCTATTTATATAAGGCAGCACCTCAAACATTTGGTCCCCAATATCTCATAGGTCCAAAGTTGTTAGTGCTAAACATCCTTGCATTTCATATAATTGGTTGGGATGTGGAAATGGAAGACACATTTCCCATGGCATGTAACCATGTTGTGGGAAGTTGTTCCAAGTTATAGGAAAGCCATGAGGTTGATTTTGTCTACCATTGTTTCTTTTTGGTTGATATAACACCCTGTGTTTTCAAGTCATTGACGACATCAATAAATCCACAATGTACTTTTTGTAATGTACGTGTTCACTTTAAATCATAAGCGATAGGTTAAATCGCGTACGCCAAAAATTAGCGTTCAATGTAAACGGGCATCAAACAATTAAATGTTTACATCAAGCAAGGGTTATATAATTATTTTGAGGATAATTATTAACTTTGTTCATTTTATTTTTATCGAATACGTAAAGTGTATACGTTTCGCGATAAATTGCGTTTAGGCACTCCCGGAACCACAAAAACTTTTCTACGCTTCAACAAATACCCACATTTATACCCAATACATAAAAATTACTCATCAACATCACAAACATCTTCTTATTGCCGAAATTCTTGCAAAATATACAAGTAATATAGCAAAACTCTTCCATTTGGTCAAATGAACAACATACCTCATTAAACCACACCATACCTTGTTTATTTGACTAAAGACCAAGACTTTGACCCATAGACCCATCCCTAAGACCAATGACCCATCCCTAATACCTTACCTTGTCTCCTTGACTAAGTCTTGCACCTTATATACATGTATCTTCTAGTAAGAGAAAGCATACAAGTAACACTTAGCCAAAATTCAACAAAAACTCTTCCTTTGTTCTCTCAATAGGCCACGGCACAAACCAAGCCCCCAACATAATCCATACAAAATTTTATTCAACCTATACACATCTATCCTAAGACATTCTAAGGTATTTCCAAGCATTGGCTAACCTTTTCCAATGTAATTAATGCAAGAAAATGGAAGCTAGGGTTTTTGTTAAGAAAACGAAGGGTTTTTAGTTGTGGAAGCTTTGGTTTTGTGGCTAAACAAGGGTTTAGCACTTGATTATCATCATCATCACACATCATAAGGTCTATTTGAACTCTTTATGTTCTTACAATTTTCATTCATATGCATATGTTAATTCTCTATAGCTTAAATCACCATTTAGGATTTTATCATGAAAATGAGATTTATACTTGATAATGATCACATGGGATTATTTTATAGATGTTGTGTTATTTCTATATATCATGTTAAAATAATAAAATATGATGATAAAATATTGGATCATGTTGTTTTGGTTGTAAACATGGATTATGGGTTTTAATTAGGGTTTTCATAGATTCATAATATGTTTCTAGTTAAAGAAATACATAAGACATGTTAATATTGATTATGGACTTTTAATAATGTTATTAGAACACTAAAATAAAGTCATGTTGGAAGAAATACGCTTGTACACATATGGTTTATATGGAAAATGGCTATATATTGACCTTTTTAATTAAAAGGGATTTATTTATGTAAGTGATAAACATATCAATAGTATTTGATGGACTTGTGAAGTTGGACAAGAGGACAACTATGGACAATGGACACTTAATATATGTATGATTTATAACATATATGGTATATGAGACTTGTGGTAAAATACAAAAGTGGTAAAGGTTAAGAAAAGGGTAATTTAATGGATAATAAAAACAACCTCAACCAAACTTTGTCCAATAATTCCGAATTTTTACATTTATAATTTATATTTTTATAAAGTTATTTACATTTCACGCACGATTCGAAAGGTAAGAAACTTGTCAAACGGATTAATAACGAAAAAGTTACGGTAAAAACAAGTTATACGCTATTAAACGGAGTCGTAAAAGAATTTTTATAAAAACATTTTATAAAAATTGTATAAACAGCAAGTGTTGATATTTTTAACAAATAATATACATATTTTTAGGATTCCAAAATGATAAGAATCGTAATTTTTCAATTAATAACGAACGAGTTATGAATTTCGCAAGTTTACGACAATTAATACTTTTATAAAACTATTTTTATAAAAGTTACTATTCATGACAGAAAGTTATATTTTTGTAAACCTCATAAATATATAGAACTTTCAATTACGAGAACGTGCTCGAAAGAATCGTTAAAAACGGAGCTATAACGAATAAAATACTACATTTACGGGTTTTACGACAACAAATACGGTATTAATAAAGCTCACGTCTGATGTGAACAGTAAAAGTTACTGTTCACCAGAGGGTCAAAATACGGAAAACATAAATTATGATAACTCGTCTTAATACGAAGAGATGGGCATAAGAAAAGCAAGAAACGGATTAGAAACGTGAAAGTTATGTCGATATTTCCAAAAGTATGTTTATAAACGTTTTAAATTTTATAAACATGTTTTCACTCAAACATTTAGATGGTGATTAGCTATATAGACTTATGCATGGTAGGAGTACTTATACGACCTTAATTTAATTAGGTTGCATTTGATCAATTCGCGTGGCGCGTTATTTGTGATATACTTGGCATTACTCACTCAAGGTGAGTTCATAGCCCCACGTTTTACATGCTTTTGTTTTACAAAGTTTTTGGGGTGAAAAACATGCAATGCTTTACAATTGGACACAAGTGGTTAAGTTTCATGTTATGATTACGTATTGCCTAAGTAGCGATAACCCATATCTGAGCCCATTATCATGAACTGTCAATTACTGGACTGTGAGCGCGAATGTTATGAATAGATCTATTGGGTTTGACAACCCCGTTCGGGTGATTAGCTATCACTGGACAAACGAACGTATACCATGTCGAATATAGGATGTTGCGGGTTAGAACATCACCACGGGCAATGTAGGCCATTAATTTGGCATCCATACACGTCAAGCTTCAGTGTCATGAGCTTAGAGCAACGTAATTACATTTATATGATGTCTGCATCTGTTGCATTATCATACACTTGGGAAATCTTGTGGTCCTACAATATATGATTTATCAAACCTATGAATTCACCAACATTATTGTTGACGTTTTAAAGCAATGTTTTTCAGGGGATCAATAAGCAAGAGGTACAAGGGATACATTGGTGGTTTTGATTGGGATATCATGCATTAAAGATTTTGTCGCAATACATTTTGTAGTAAACGTATGGCTAGAAAATCTTTGTAACTTTAAAACACGTTGGAACAAGTGAAAGCTCGACTTATGTAAACAAAATTACTTTGTTAAAATCCAATGTATCAGTTTTAAACGACTTTTTGGTCGTTCTATATACATCTTGTGTTATTGATCTGAAAGTAACATGCCTCAGACCCTTATTCCGCTGCACCCAATTTGTGTGGTTACATCACATTAATCTTGGATCTGTTTGTCTTTGTTATATAATTCACTTATGAGATATATAAATGTTATTTATCATATGTAATATATACAGAATATATTACATACTTTGCGTTCACTTTTCAATTTATTTATTTAACCAACCACCAAACTATTACAACTTGGAAATCTAAATCTTTATCAACGTGTCGCGTTGATGTGACCATTCATCGGGAAACCCAAATACATTATCCTAGGCTAGTGGGACTTAGCCAACTTCTTGATCGAGCTGCTTCGTCTTCCGTTCGTGTTGTGCATATTAGACGCCTATCTGTCAATCGTCTCTACATCGATCAATTGTGGGAGTTTATACCCTACGTTTTAACATGTTTGTATATATTTTTGGGGTGAGAACATGCTTGTTTACAAATTCATTTACATTATTGTTTACAAATTGGTTACATACTTATTTACATAGCTCGCTATAGGATACATTACTTGACTTCATTTTTGGTCACGAATGCAATACTTTACTTTTGAGAATGATTATGGATTAGTCTAAGGCGAATTGAAACTGATAACAATACGAAACTGCCCGGGTGGTTCTTGGATGGGAATCACCGGTACGGGAGTGACACTATTCTTTAAATACAAAGCGCGGCGCTGATGAGAGACAGAGCGTGCGCGCGGAGAAGAAAAAGAGGGACACCGGGATCAGACTATACATAATAAAGTCACCGTCACACTTCATGGACTCTAAATCACTCGAGACAGTGAGCACGAATGTTCTGAAATAGATCTATTCGGGTGAATCCCCATTCGTGTTGATTAGCATCACTGGGCAAACGAACGTATAGCATGTTGTCCACGCGAATGTTAAAAAAAAGATTTATTTCGGGATTGGGGGGGGGGACAAACCTGTACGGGCTGATAAGCTAATCTATGGGAAAACGAACACACTTATAACAAGTCGGATTATGCATTTGGTTGAGGGCCTACAGGCCCCACAATACTTACATATGAACTCTTACTCGTTATATTAGTGGTCGGTTTTATTAACTTAGAGTATTTGTAATCATTGTTTTTATACTCACAAGGATATTTCAACGTGCCTTGAATAACGTGGCAATACATTACTCGAAATTTTTTGTGACATTAAATTGGTCATGCATTTTTTATAAATCTTGGGATAAGATTGGTACAATTTGGTGACATTAAAATTGGTCAATGCATTCTTTATAAACATCTTTGGATAAGATTGGTTACATTGGTACATTCATTGATCATGCAATTCTGATTATAAATCTTTGGGATAAGAAGTGGTACTTTTGGTTGACATAAAATGGTCGTCGTGCAATTCTTTATAAATCATTGGATTTTAACATGTACTGGATGACACAGATGGCACAAATACATTAAATTTAAAAACTTACATTCTATTAAACTAACCTGCAGAACTACACCAACTTTATGTTGACCGTTTTAAGCATTTTTACTCAGGGTTGATATAGATACTTGCTTACTTTGAAGTGATTGGGAGTCTATACATTCAAGTTTTCATGTGAGCAATTATGAGACAAATGTTATATCAATTTCAAGGAAATACAAACGAGAATATTTTTCAACGTCACATTTAGGAGGTCGTGACTCTTTTTTGTATCAAGCGCTAGTGTATTATGAAGTAAATCTCCCCCGACATACTATTCGCTGCGACACACATTTGGGGGTGTTTTACAGTTTGATATAAGGTGGGCTTGTCTACTCTCTAAAAACCAACGACCATTTTCTCACGGCCGAGGTGAAGTGAGAGTGAGATTATTTTTTGGTAAAAAGTCAACTACAAAGTTGACTTTTTAAAAGTCAAACTGCGTATACTTTGAAATATAGCTTTGTAACAAAGCAAAGGATCGTATGAATAGTTAAACTAAGGTGACACATGATAAGTTTGGGATGATATTACACTTATTCTACTTTCAGCACAGACTTTCTAAAAATCGACAACACTTTTCATCGAAAACGTTGTGATATTAGTTAAGTAAGTCAAAAGAGCGAATGTTTTGCGCCGCACTTCTGGAGATTCTAGTAATATGATTGTGTATAACGTAATAGTTAAATATAATATATATATATAAAATATTAAATATATATATATATATATATATATATACGTATATATATTAAGTGCGTCAAGGTGAATACGTAATAGTAATATGTATGTATGCAAGTATGTAATATATGATCTATTATACTTTTAGTCACGTACCGTTATATATGTATAATATAGGTCGTGGTTAGACGTGAAGTTTCTTGCGTTTGTTGAGTTGATTGATTTGGATCTTTTGCTTAAGGTGAGTTCATAGTCTCGCATTAAATTCTTTTAATTATTTTTAAACCCGCGAGGGGGATACATGTTTGTTTTTTAAATCGAACACATATGATTTTATGGTATGCTGGACCCGATTATGAGACTGTTTTCGCATAAGTAGCTATTGTCGAAGTCCCTTATTTCATGAACCGTTAATTGCCTTGTAATGTGAACGCTAATGCATTAAATAGGTCTATTGGGTTTGACAACCCTGTCCGGGGTTTGAATCCTTGTGACCACCCTATCAACGGACATTTTGTACTTAGATAATACCTTGTTTTGGGGCACCTTTAACAAATGAAATGCCATATGTCTTGTTAACGTTCGGTGTCATGAGCTTATTGCGTGAAAGAAAAGAAGTTTCTATACATTGCATTTGTTGCTTTGTTTTCCCAAGAACTAATTATGTGTTCAAAGATTATTGCTTATCAATTATTTTAAACTCTATGAATTTCACTCAACTTTGTTGTTGACGTTTTAAACATGTTTATCTTAGGTAACCAAGGATGAAGGCAACGATGGCGTGGCGGTGTCGTGCGTGTGATGGATTTTATGGAAAGACTACTTGTGTATTTCGGTCTTTCAAAAATAATGTCTTAAATTATATTAAAACTATGTCTTTTATTTGAAACAATTATCTTTCAATGATTGTAATAGACGGTGGTTGCGATTCTGTGGGGACCTATGAATAATTATGGAACACATGTTTGTTAAACGTCTCATTTGAGTCGTTTTCTATTATCTTGGTAATTGGTTCTATTTAGTAACGCCTAATTGCTAATTTCCGCTGTGCAATCCAATGTATGTTGGGTGGGGAGTTACAATTTGAAGGCTAACGAAGCTATACTCATTTTCGCCAAAATAGTGTAGCTTAATAGTTCATGTGATGAAAGCAACCCAGTTTATTATTTTGTGAAATAATAACGAAATAGTTTAAAAAGTGATGATAAAATGATTGTAAGGTCGTTTATAAAATGTTATTGAAATAGTTTGTTAATGATAGTAAAATGGTTTATAATGTGATAGTGAAATGTTTCCTAAAGTTATAATGTTTTAGCAAGTGGCTTGCATGAATAAATAGAGAGTTAAAATAAAATTGATGAAATTTTCAGGACATCATAATTTGATAGATAATTGGGTTCATTGCTTTTCCCACCTAAAGACTACATGGTTTCTTAATGCTACAAATCTTCAATACTAGATAATACATAGATTGTGAAACAGCATAACTATGAGCGCTGTCCGAACTGATTGGTCACGAACTCCTTGAGCTTCCTGAAGTCCTCTCGGTCCTGACGGTGGGACTCCTGAACCGAAGCCAACTGCTACTCAATCCTAATACGAGCCAGCCTCTCATGGTTACGAGTAACCTTCTCGACTGCCTCCATAGTCTTAATCCTAGCACGCAGTGAAGCATTCTCTGCCTCAGCAATGTCTACCCTAAATATCAAAGCCGTTAGCTCCTTCTGTATGGGAACTCCTAACAATTGCTCCTGTATGCTCCGTATAGCCTCCCCGTGTTGGGATAGTGTCCTCACAATGGCCGATGCAGGAAAAGCAACTACAGCGATGGGATCCGGGTGGATAATGTCCACACCGATGTCAATCATATCTCCGAAGCTCCCCTGGGCTGAATCAACAAAGACGGGAATAGTAGGTGAAGCCATAACCTGCACAAGCAAGAGTTTATATAAATCGTCTTTATACGAAACCATGCAAGATGCGTGCAGTATGGAAGGTAAACGTGATGCAAGATGATGCATGGTAAATGAATATGCACTCATGGTAGGGATGAAGACGTAACATGGCGAAATGGAATGTATCATGGTATGAATGAATGATGGTAAAATATCATATAAGATAAATTAATGTTTAGGACATACGAGTTTATAGTATTACATTGCCTTAAGAAATGTTCTAGTATTTATATAAATAGCTCTTATATAAATAAGTGTAAAATATACGCAAGGTGGGGTATATAAATAGCTCTTATATAAATAAGTGTAAAATGTACGCAAGGTGGGGTATATATATATATATATATATATATATATATATA